>PVKP010004434.1:0-97793 GCA_004027715.1 Plecturocebus donacophilus | reverse complement strand
CTCTTTACCCTCTCTCCGTTGACCTGGTGACCCCCTTTATGCCCTCTGTGTCTCCGCTCATTATCAATTCCTCAAGAACATCTTCCCTGACACCCCCAGGTTAGTTCAAGTCCCCTTGTTGCCTACTCTCATGGAACCCTGAACTTTCACAGTGCTTTTTAGTTTGTCTTTGGGTGTGTTGGGGAGGGAGGTGTTTGTGTCTGTAATATTAGTGCCTGGCTCTCCTTTTAGCTCTAAGTTCCATGGAGCCAGGACCACTGTCTGCTTTGCTCATCACCTGCGGTGATATTGCCCTGCACCACCCAGATTTCCCTTCAAGAATGAATTGTTTCCTCATCGTTAGGGGAGTGTTGCCTCAGCGGCCCTCTGATAGTAGTCCTCCTCATGAACTGATGGGGCCAAAGAGAGTTGCCTCACCCAAGGCCATGCCCCTTCCCTGGGAAGCCCCTGCATGCAGTCATGGAGCAAACTAAGTATATAAAGGTCCAGACCACCTCACCTACCTTGGAATAACTTTGAAGGCATATCCCATCTTCAGACTTCATGTGGGGTTGGCTGTGGCTTAAATGAGACTTCATTGCAGCCCAGCTCCCCTCTCTGTTCAAGCCTACATCTGTCAGCTCCCTTCCACAAGTGTTCATGCCAAGAGCTGTTCCTAATCAATCTCTTGTGCACTAATCTCTGTCTCTTAAGAATCCTGACCTATACCACTACCAAATTCACAGCATGGAGAACAGTGCCTCTTAAGAGACTAATCTCTATCTCTTAAGAATGCTGACCAAAATGGAGATTCAAGATGGCTAAGTAGGAACGGCTCTGGACTGCAGTTCCCAGAAAGAACAATGCAGAGGGTTAGTGTTCATCACATTTCTAAACAAGTTTTAACTGTCCATAGACGAGGAGATTCCCAGGCCAAAAAGCACCACAAGTTTCAGCATGGCTGTTGCAGCCTGTGTGGCAGGTTGACACACAGAAACTCATACAAGTCTGCGCAGCAATTTCAACTGGCACCTGGAACATTTGGGAGACAGAGCCACCCATTCAACTGAAAGGGAGGGGGCAGAGACACGGAGCCAGGAGATCTGGCTCGGCAGGTACCACCCCTACAAAACAAGCAATCTGAAACACTCTGGATTGAGAGTTTTGCAGCAAGCACAGCTGGACCTGGGACAGTCCACCTCACTGGGGGGAAGGGCGTCCACCACTACTGAGGCAGTTCACACAGCAGCTGGGCAGAGCCTGCAGCAGCTCAGCAACACCTCTGCTGGCAGACTGTGACTAGACTATTGCCGTGCAGGGCAGGGCATCTATGAAAAAAGGCAGCAGCACCTCAAGAACTTATAAATAAAGCCAACCTTCCTAGGACAGAGCATCTGGGAAAAGAAGTAGTTGTGAGTTCCGCTGCAGCAGACTTAAAGGTACCTGCACAGCAGCTCTGCATGGAACAACAGAGCTCCCAGCACAGCACTTGAGCTCCTATAAGTGACAGACTGGCTCCTCAAGCAGCTCCCTGACCCCCATGTAACAAAAGAGACACCTCATAAAGGAGAGCTCAGGTTGACACCTGGCAGATACCCTTATGGGATGGAGATAACAGAAGAAGAAACCAGCAGCAACCCTTACTGTTCTGCAGCTGCCACGGGTGACCCCCAGGCTAGCAGAGTCTGGAGTGGACCTCCAGCAGTCCTGCAGCAGAGGGGCCTGACTGCTAGAAGGAAAACTAAGAAACAGAAAGAAATAGCTTCAACATCTACAAAAGGACATCCACTCAGAGACCCCATCTGAAAGTCACCAACTGCAGAGACCACAGGTGGATAAAGCCACTAAGATGGGAAGAAACCAGCACAAAAAGGATGAAAACACCAAAAACCAGAATGCCTCTCCTCCTCCATGGGATCACAACTCCTCACCAGCTAGGGATCAAAGCTGGATGGAGAATGAATCTGATGAATTGACAGACATAGGCTTCAGAAGGTGGATAATAACAAACTTCTCAGAGTTAAAGAGCATGTGCTAACCCAATGCAAAGAAACTAAGAACATTGAAAAAAGGTTAGATGAAATGCTAACTAGAATAAACAACTTAAGAGAAGAACATAAATGACTTGATGGAGCTGAAAAACACAGCATGGGAACTTCATGAAGCATATCCAAATTTCAATAGCCAAATCGACCAAGCAGAAGAAAGGATATCAGAGACTGAAGATCAACTCAACAAAATAAAAAAAGAAGGCAAGATTAAAGAAAAAAGAGTGAAAAGAAATGAACAAAGCCTCCAAGAAATATGAGATTATGTGAAAAGACCTAATTTACTTTTGATGTAGACTAATGTAATTAATGTCACACTAATCTGAATGTGACGGAGAGAATGAATCCAAGCTAGAAAACACTCTTCAGGATATTATCAAGGAGAACTTCCCAAACCTAGCAAAGCAGGTCACCATTCTAGTCCAGGAAATACAGAGAATGCCACAAAGATATTCCTCAAGAAGAGCAACAACCCCAAGGCACATAATTGTCAGATTCACCAGATTGAAATGAAGGAAAAAATGCTAAGAGCAGCCAGAGAGAAAGGTCGGGTTACCCACAAAGGGAAGCCCATCAGACGCACAGTGGATCTCTCTGCAGAAACCCTACAAGCCAGAAGAGAGTGGGGTCCAATATTCAACATCCTTCAAGAAAAGAACTTTCAACCTAGAATTTCATATCCAGCCAAACTAAATTTCATAAGCAAAGAAGAAATAAAAGCCTTTACCAACAAGGAATTGCTGAGAGATTTCTTCACCACCAGGCCTGCCTTACAAGAGCTCTTGAAAGAAACACTAAACAAGGAAAGGAACAACCAGTACCAGCCACTCCAAAAATGTACCAAATGGTAAAGAGCATCAACGCAATGAAGAACATGCATCAACTAATGTTCAAAATATCCAGCTAGCATCAAAATGGTAGGATCAAATTCACACATAACAATATTAACCTTAAATGTAAATGGGCTAAATGCCCCAATCAAAAGACACAGACTGGCAAATTGGATAAAAAGTCAAAACCCATCAGTGTGCTGTATTCAGGAAACCCATCTCACATGCAAGGACACACACAGGCTAAAAATAAAGGTATGGAGGAAGATTTATCAAGCAAATGGTGAGCAAAGAAAAGCAGGAGTTGCAATCCTAGTCTCTGATAAAATGGACTTTAAACCAACAGAGATCAAAAGAGACAAAGAAGGGCATTACATAATGGTAAAAGGATCAATGCATCAAGAAGAGTTAACGATCCTAAATATATATGCACCCAATACAGGAGCACCCAAGTACATAAAGCAAGTTCATAACAACCTACAAAGAAATTTAGACTCCCACACAATAATAGTGGGAGACTTTAACACTCCACTGTCAATGTTAGACAGATCGAGTCAGAAAACTAACAAGGATATCCAGGACTTGAACTCAGATCTGGACCAAGTGGACCTAATAGACATCTATAGAAATCTCTAGCCCAAATCCACAGAATATACATTCTTCTCAGCACCGCATTGCACCTACTCTAAAACTGACCACATAATAGGAAGTAAATCACTTCTCAGCACATGCAAAAGATGGAAATCATAACAGTCTCTCAGACCACAGGGCAATCAAATTAGAACTCAGAATTAAGAAACTAACTCAGAATCGCACAACTTCATGGAAACTGAACAACTGTCTCCTGAATGTCAACTGGAAAGACAATGAAATGAAGGCAGAAATAAAGATGTTCTTTGAAACCAATGAGAACAAAGACACAACATACCAGAATCTCTGGGACACATTTAAAGCAGTGTCTAGAGGGAAATTTATAGCAATAAATGCCCACATGAGAAGCGAGGAAAGATCTAAAATTGACACCCTATCATCAAAATTGAAAGAGCTAGAGGAGCAAGATCAAAACAACTCAAAAGCTAGCAGAAGACAAGAAATAACTAAAATCAGAGAAGAACTGAAGGAGATAGAGACACAAAAAACCCTTCCAAAAAATCAATAAATCCAGGAGCTGGTTTTTTGAAAAGATCAACAAAATACACAGACACTAGCCAGATTAATAAAAAAAAAAAAGGGGGGGGAGAAGAGTCAAATAGAGGCAATAAAATACAATAAAGGGGATATCGCCACTGATTCCACAGAAATAGAAACTACCATCAGAGATTACTACAAACAACTCTATGCACATAAACCAGTAAACCTGGAAGAAATGGATAAATTCCTGGACACTTGTACCCTCCCAAGCTTAAACCAGGAAGAAGTTGAAACCTTCAACAGATCAATAACAAGGACTAAAGTTGAGGCAGCAATTAATAGCCTAACAACCAAAAAAAGTCCAGGTCCAGACGGGTTCACAGCTGAATTCTATCAGATGTACAAAGAGGAGCTGGTACCATTCCTTCTGAAACTATTCCAAACAATACAAAAAGAGGGAATCCTTCCCATATTATTTTAGGACACCAACATCATCCTGATACCAAAACCCGGCAGAGACTCAACAACAAAAGAAAACTTTAGGCCAATATCCATGATGAATATAGATGCAAAAATCTTCAATAAAATACCGGCAAACTCATTGCAACAGCACATCAAAAAGCTTATCCATCAAGATGAAGCAGGCTTCATCCCCAGGATGCAAGGCTGGTTCAACATATGCAAGTCTATAAACATAATCCACTACATAAGGAGAACCAAAGGTAAAAACCACATGATTATCTCAATACTTGCAGAGAAGGCCTTCAACAAAATTCAACAGCCCTTTATGCTAAAAACTCTCAATAAACTAGGTATCTAAGGAACGTATCTCAAAATAATAAAAGCTATTTATGACAAATCTACAGCCAATATCATACTGAATGGGCAAAAACTGGAAGCATTCTCTTTGAAATCTGGCACTAGACAAGGATGCCCTCTCTCACCACTCCTATTCAATATAGTATTGGAATTTCTAGCCAGAGAAATTAGGCAAGAAAAAAAAAGCGTATTCAATTAGGAAAAGAGGAAGTCAAATTGTCTCTATTTGCAGATGACATGACTGTATATTTAGAAGACCCTATCATCTCAGCCCCAAATCTCCTTAAACTGATAAGCAGATTCAGCAAAGTATCAGGATACAAAACCAATGCGCAGAAATCACAAGCATTTCTATACACCAATAACAGATGAACAGCCAAAGCATGAGTGAATTCCCATCCACAATTGCTACAAAGAGAAAAAAATACCTAAGAATACAACTAACAATGTAAAGGACCTCTTCAAGGAGAACTGCAAACCACTGCTCAAGGAAATAAGAGAGGACACAAACAGATGGAGAAACATTCCATGCTCATGGTTAGGAAGAATCAATATCGTGAAAATGGCCATACTGCCCAAAGTAATTTATAGATTCAATGCTATCCCCATCAAGCTACCAATGACCTTCTTCACAGAACTGGAAAAAAACACCTTAAACTTCATATGGAACCAAAAGAGAGCCTGCATAGCCAAGACAATCCTAAGCAAAAAGAACAAAGCCAGAGGTATCACGCTACCTGACTTCAAACTATACTACAAGATTACAGTAATCAAAACAGCATGGTACTGGTATCAAAACAGAGATATAGACCAACGGAACAGAACAGAGGCCTTGGAGACAGTGCCACACATCGACAACCATCTGATCTTTGATAAACCTGACAAAAACATGCTATGGGGAAAGGATTCCCTGTTTAATAAATGGTGTTGGGAAAACTGGCTAGCCATGTGCAGAAAGCTGAAACTGAACCCCTTCCTGACACCTTACACTAAAATTAACTCCAGATGGATTAAAGACTTAAACTTAAGACCTAACACCATAAAAACCCTAGAAGAAAATCTAGGCAAAACCATTCAGGACATAGGCATAGGCAAGGACTTCATGACTAAAACACCAAAAGCATTGGCAACAAAAGCCAAAATAGACAAATGGGACCTAATTACACTCCAGAACTTCTGTACAGCAAAAGAAACAATCATTAGAGTGAACCAGCAACCAACAGAATGGGAAAAAGTTTTTGCAATCTACCCATCTGAGAAAGGGATAATATCCAGAATCTACAAAGAACTAAAACAGATTTACAAGAAAAAAACAAACAAACCCATCCAAAAGTGGGCGAAGGACATGAATACTTTTCAAAAGAAGACATATATGAGGCCAAGAAACATATGAAAAAATGCTATCAGTGATTATTAGAGAAATGCAAATCAAAACCACATTGAGATACCACCTCATGCCAGTTAGAATGGCGATCATTAAAAAATCTGGAGACAACAGACGCTGGAGAGGATGTGGAAAAATAGGAACACTTTTACACTATTGGTAGGAGTGTAAACTAGTTCAACCATTGTGGAAGACAGTGTAGTGCTTCCTCAAGGACCTAGAAATAGAAATTCCATTTGACCCAGCAATCCCATTACTGGGTATATACCCAAAGGATTATAAATCACTCTACTATAAAGACACATGCACACGTATGTTCATAGCAGCACAATAGCAAAGACCTGGAACCAACCCAAATGCCCATTGACCATAGACTGGACAAGGAAAATGTGGCACATGTACACCATGGAATACTATGCAGCCATAAAAAATGATGAGGTCGTGTCCTTTGTAGGGACATGGATGAATCTAAAACCATCATTCTCAGCAAACTGACACAAGAACAGAAAATCAAACACTTCATGTTCTCACTCATAGGCAGGTGTTGAATGATGAGAACACAGAGACACAGGGAGGGGAGCATCACACACTGGGGTCTGTTGAGGGGGCCAAGGGAGGAACAGCGTGGGGGTGGAGAGGTTGGGGAGGGATAACATGGGGAAAAATGCCAGATGTAGGTGACAGGCGGATGGAGGCAGCAAACCACATTGCCATGTGTGTACCTATGCAACAATCCTGCATGATCTGCACATGTACCCCAGAACCTAAAGTACAATAAAAAAAGAAAAGAAAAAAATATATTTTGTCAAAAAAAAGAAGATAGGCATATGAGCAGTGATTATTAAAATAGAAAATTATAAGAGAAAACAGGAGAACTGAGCTATCATTATTTTTATCACAAGTTTAGCTACCCAAGCAGGTTAAGCCTGCAATCCTATGAACCAGTTCCCCAGAAAGGATACACAAAACCCTAATCAAAGACCTACACAACTAAAAAGCAACTGTTTCATCCTGCAAAATAATTTCCAAGATGACTGAAACTATGGCAAGAAGAAATGGGCTAAGGTCAAGAATAGAGGAATGAGCAAAAGAGCTCAGAGAAAAAAGCATTGGTTATATTGGCTTTACTCCTCTCAAAATCTTTGATGGAAAAGATCAACCCTAATGGTCAGTCAAGTATTTATACTGATGCTTCTGGAGGCTCTTTGAGGTTACAGTAGGTTATTACTGACCAGCTCAGGGAACTAGCTTGCAGGGACAGGCCAATGTTTGCACCTCCTTTAGTCATAACCTCCTTTTATTGCTCATGGGATCCATCAGGGGCTTATACAAGGCACTGAATTTCTATAACCTCATCATCAGAATGGGGAGTCTTCTCTCCATGCATCTTAGGGAATTTTGTTTTATGACATCATTTGATTTTCAGTGTCCCATCTCCATTGATTAACAAGGCAAATAAACCTACTAAAGCTCATTAGAAAACCAACACTTCGTGCAGTTACAAAATCACCCCCCTATCTATAGGGCATATGCTCTTCGGTATTATTAGGTATTATTCTACCACCACTGGATAGATCTTTATCATTGCCATGTTTATAATAAGTAAGCACGTTAGTCCAGTCTTCGTATCACATTAAAAAAAATGCTAAACATTACATTTGGGAATTGGTTGCTTCTTTTCACAAATGCATCCCTCTTTGCCTTTGTTCACAGTGCTGCCAAATGTTATCCTTTCGTCTGAAGCTAATGGATGGTGCCTCCACTTTGTCTACTCTCAGCAGCTGTGACCATCATCTAAACGAATATATTAATTGAATTAACGTGCAATGAGTGCTCACAGTGTCCTGGACTACATTAAAAATGATGATTGATGGCTCTGTGGAATAAGTTCCTATTTTCTTTGAAGCTCAGAATCTGTGTGAGGAATAGATTAAAACTATCTCACACATAGTTTACCTCCCAGCTGTGAACTAGCAAGACGGATAACTCATAAGAGTACTATATCTGATTCTGGGGTTTATTTCTGTACTAACCTGTACAGGTGTGGATGAAATTTTGAGAATTCATAAAACTTTAATCAAAATAACAAGACCACTATGTGAAGCTCCGACTCTGCCAGGAAGGTGTTAAGTTTCCTCTTGATATTTCACTCCAGACTGAAGTCATGCTCTGATGGGGTTTCTGAAGAGATTGTAATGAAATAAATTTTTGCAGAGATTTGGGTGTGATCAAGGAAACCTACAAGCAAACCTGAGGATTCCAAGGATAGTACCAGGGCAAGTCATTTCCACCCTGAGACCTGAGCCCTGAAAGAGTGAGAAAAGATACATGTCACTGAATCCTGGGAGAGCTGAAAGAGAGTAAAGCGGTTTTCTGGGGAGGCATGATCATCAGGGAGGGATGCAGCTACTGCTAGGGCTGCAGTTCCAAGCAGAGGGAGCAGGGAAGGCATACTCTGACCTCTCTCCTCCTACTCTTCCATCTCTCACATTGCTTCCTATTGGCCAAGTTCAGCCAGAAACCAGAGGGCAATGGAACCCAGATGATGGAGCCTGTGGAGGTCAGGATAGAGGAAGGTAGAGAAAGAATTTGAGGAAGGGCAAAAGATGAATGACCAACACAATCACCATGTAGACTGACACAAAATGCCACCCTCTATTGAGATGTCTTTTCTTGCTCTAACATAGTATTTCCCCAAATATATTCCAGATGGGTGCTCTGTGTTGGGGGACTTGAGGAGAGGAGAATTTCTTGTGCATACATTCATTTGGGAAACACTGGATTAACACATTAAATTCTGGATCAGCACACTAAACAGAACTCTTTACTCAAGACATTTTCAAAGCTACAGTATGTACATAATTTTTTTAAACAAATAATTATTGAGACTTATGATGAGCTGGATTCTGGGCCAGGTGTTAGTGATACAGTGAATAGGACAGGCACCCACACTTGCAGTACTCACAAACAAGTGGGGAGTAGACAATAAACAGTAAACCAAAAACTAATTACAAAGTGTCTGATGAAGCTCCCAATGGTAATTAAATGTGCAGCAGCATATCTCATACATTATTTAGCTTCAGAAACCTTTGTTCCTGGAAATTTTTTAGGGATTGAAAGACTCTCTTTGAGAAAGACCACTCTAACTTTTTATCAACTATTGGTTACATATTTTGGTCTGGAATGTACACGATTACATGCTCGATACCTAGTTTTTGATGATAGCCTTTCACCCTGCTGGCCTTAGACAGTCACTCAAAGAACAAATCTGGTATTTATGGAAAATGGGTAACGGGAAGTTAAGACAAAAAAAGGAGAAACAAAAAAAGGAGAATACAAAAAAGGGGAATCTTAGTTTCAAAGCCATTTAAATCAACGTAGCATTTTTCTGACAACGTAGATATTTCACTGGAGTCCATCCTGTAAGGCAAGATAATATTGTTACTGAAATTACCATTAGGGTAGATATGCATGAAGAAGGTAAACCTACTACCACGTTTTAAAGTAAAATCCACAGGGGTTCAACAAAGATGGAGAAAGCAACTTTCTAGGGTCATTTGTTCATAATACACATTTACACGACTTTTTGTTAGAAAGAAAGCTTTTCACAAGTCAACATATGGCCTGTTTGTCATAGATACGGTTTGGTGCCCCACCTCCATTCTCTTGACTGGGCCCGTGCAGGCAGCCCCAACTGTGAATGTCGCTTGCTATTCCCTCCTAAGAGCTTGCAGCTATCCCTTCTCCAGCCTCCTCTGCCCTCCCCTCTTTCCAGGGGTAAGTGCTTTTGAGTGTTTTATGCCAAAGTTGCCAGTGAATCAAGCCAAGGCTCCACGTGTCCTTGGCTATGTCCTTGCTGACTCTTTCCCCTTCACTCTTTGATAAATTATTCCCAAATAGCCTTTCCATAGTTGTGGACTCCTGTTTTCATCAGGCTCAACAGGAAACTGGAATCAGAAGGGATTTGGAAGAAGTCACACAGCAAGGTAATGCCAGGACACGAAAGATACCATCAGTCTCTTTACACTCTGCTCACTGGTCTTTCCATTTGCCCCAGTGGAGATCTAGCTACATTTGCTCATTTAATACCTTTCCATTTTGATTTATCTTCAAAAAGAATATATGTACAGAGAAGCTTATTGAACTAGCTGTTCTCCATGTCTATGAGAAGCTAAGCTATTATCCACATTTATGAGAAGCTAAGCTATTTAGATCATTTGTCACCATGATTCTTCTGTTGACCATTGATGCAAATTATAGGCATAAATATCTATGAAGAAAATTTAAAATGTAAGCTTCCAAGACCAACACTCCAGAGAACTCTTTAAAGTGATAGCAAAGGTTACAATCTTTAAAGAACCTTTGCCGCATATTAAATATTGTTAGAATATATAAGCTTTTGCATTGCATATTATGATTTATAATACACTATCACAAATATTTCATTCATTGTCCCAGTAACTTTGTGACTGGAGTAAAGTATTGGGATCTCTATTTTATAAATGAAGAAACTGAAGTTCAGGAATATTAAGGAACTTGTTCAGTGTCTAATAGTTATTAAGTTGCATAGTGAAAAGTTGACAGTTTTTTTATTAGCAAATTCTGAGCCTTTCTACTTTATTGCCTATTTTATCTACTTTATCACATTTGATCATTTCTTAAATTTTTAGACCTTATAACAACAATGTATCATTTAGCCATCATAAAACTCTGTAGTGCTATTTGTATTCTAGAACACAGGACCTTCTAGAATTTCTATGGGATAACAAAACAGGCTGCATAATCAAACATTTATCCTATTTCTAGGAAGTTGATGCATCAAGATCTTTATTTCTTTCCACTTCTTATAAATTTGACGTGTGGTTCTATAAAATTAATGTCCATTGATTTCTTAGAAAACATTGCATTCCCTATACAGACGGTTTGGTTTTCAGAAGAACCAAACAGTACATCATTATTGATTATGTATTGCCTTTCCTTAAGAGCTGTTGAGAATGTGAATACTTTTCTAAATGGTTACTCAGACATAACACTTTAATTCATTTCCAAAATTCAGCCTGTCTCCTACAACATAGTTTACTTTAGAAATATCAATATATTGCTTCAGAAAAAAAAAGTCAAGCAAGAAAATATTGCCTAAGTGTTAGCTTTTATACACAGAGAAAATACATGGTTTCAACTTAGTAGGAGAAAATGGAAACCATTTCTTCTCTGTGGCTTAAAAGAATATACCCTCCATGTACAGTATCTTCTTGAGTTTTTGCAGTTAAAAGTGACCATGGGAATGTTGATGAGCCAGAGAGAGAACACAGAAATACTGAGGGCCTCATGCATATCTTAAAAATTATCATTCCAAGGGCTTTATGCACTTCTAACTCTGGGCATGCATAAAAGAGCCAAGCAAATTTTATGTAATTGCCATACTCTAACAGTTCCAGAGGGAAATTACTGATCACAGTTATTTACTTAAACACAAATGGGAAACTAAAGTAACCTCAGGGTCACACTAAAACAGTCCTTGACTTGGGTTACAACTTCAAAATTAATGGGAAGGAGCAGGCAGTGAGGCCATTGGGGTGCATTGAGCAGCCTTGCCATAATTAAAGACCCACAGGCAGACAAATGACATTACCCACTGCTCTGGGAGGGGAGACAGTTTACCCACTCCATCAGATCTCTAAACATCAGTAGTTGTGAGTTCCTGCCACACAGTTCTATGCCTTTAAGAAAGCAAGCTTCCTTTAGTATTGTTGATGAACTAATGGTCATGGGCAGTCTTTTAAAATTACTTTTAAATTTCAGTAATCATGTTATCAAAGGATTTAAATATTATCCCATGCTTAGCATGAGGCTTCAGGCACCACACACAAAACGTATCCCTGGACCAGGCACAGTGACTCATGCCTGTAATCCCAGCATTTTGGGAGGCCAAGGTGGGCAGACCACCTGAGGTCAGGAGTTCAAGACCAGCCTGGCCAACATGGTGAAACCCTGTCTCTACTAAAAAAAAAATACAAAAATTAGCTGGGCACAGTGGTGCAGCACCTGTAAACCCAGCTACCAGGAGGCTGAGGCAGGAGTTTTTCCCAGGAGGCAGAGGTTGCAGTGAGCCGACATCGACATCGCACCACTGCACTCCAGCCTGGGTGACACAGCAAGACTCTGTCTCAAAAAAAAAAAAAAAGTATCCATGTAAAATTAGTTCTAACAAGCATAGAGAGCTTAACTCTACACGCTTCAAACAAACATAACTTGCATGTCGATCAAGTCGCGCAGAGCCAGAGATCTAACTGTTAGATTCTTGGAAGTGCAGTGCTCTTTGGAAGATTACTATAACAACAAAATGAAGTAAGAGGGTAGAAAAAGAAACACATGAAGAGCCCCAGCCAACCAAATTCTACCACCAGTTCTGCCACATGAACACAGTCAAGCAGCAATTTAAACCTGTGAATAGGTGGAGATCAATGCAGTCATCTGGCGATTTCATTATGGCTGGGATTGGGTCACTGTGTGGGCAGTCTTTCCCAGGAGGTGGGTCTTCACACAAGGAAATAGGCGGCTCTGCTCTGGGGCCTCCCAAAACTTCTACTTTGGCCACTAGTCCTTAGAATTAAGATGCCAGAGAGCTCGTTTTTATGAAAAATGTGAACATAAGCAAGGCAAAGAACCAAAGTTATATAACAATAATGGAAAAAAGATTATTTTCTTTCAACATAGCTGATAAAATTAGCAAAAATTAAGATTTTTTTTTTGTTTGGAATGCAGTGTGTTTTTGTTTTGTTATTTTTGGTTGTGTTTTAGCTTTATCTGCATAATTGCTTCTGATCTGCCTGGTTTTGGTGGTGATACTCTAGACATCAGAGCCCTTCTTAAGGTCCGGAAAGATCTCGTTAGAACCCAAGGTTGGGCTGGGCGCAGTGGCTCATGCCTGTAATCCCAGCACTTTGGGAGGCCAAGGCGGGTGGATCATCTGAGGTCAGGAGTTCAAGACCAGCCTAGCCAACATGGTGAAACCCCATCTCTACTAAAAGTACCAAAAATTAGTGGGGCATGGTGGCCTATGCCTGTAATCCCAGTCACTATGGAGGTTGAGGCAGGAGAATCTCTTGCACCCAGGAGGCAGAGGTTGCAGTGAGCCAAGATCACACCACTGCATTCCAGCCTGGATGATAGAGCGAGACTCTCCATCTCAAAACAAACAAACAAACCCAAGGTTAATACAGGAACAGCTAACTTGATTCTGATCAAGGCTACCATTCCCTCAGCTTTTCTGGCTTAGAAGGAGTGATAACAGCCCTTTAGAGAGCCATAATAAGAACAAGAGATTTCATTTTCACTGCACTTTCTCACATAGTATTTGCAAGGCACAAGTGCTCTGAGAAGTTGAATAATGAGGAAACTGAGTCAAAGTTGAAGAATTACTTGCAAGTTGAAGAATTTTTCCTCTGTCAGAGAAACAGAGCCAACTATCTCAGGTGCAATGGAGCCTACTTGTCAGCAGAAGTGTTTGGGATGAGCCGGCCACAAAGACACCGACTGTTCTTTAGTGAAACTGACTCTCAGCAAGCACCTGCAAATACTCATGGTTTTGAGTTTCTGATTCACCAGCATCTTCCTTTGTCATGAATTTCTACTTCATTTCCACTTCATACTTTTTTATGTGCAATACCAAATTGTTTAGAAGTACTTACAGAATTCTATATGTGATATCTGGAAGATTTGAATTTTTAAAGTTTCCCATTCCCAGGCACTAATGTTCATGCTATCTTCTTCCCAGTATAACTCACTTGAATGAATAGAGAAAACTAGAATTCAAATACCCATATTGTGGGCAGACTATAGAAACATCTGTATATAACAAGAATTTCTGATAAAATATATGATTGCTCTCCAATTATTGCATTGTGTTAATATTTTAAAAATCAAATATTTAAGTGAATTGTGAAGCACGCAATGCTAGCATACTTCTGCTGAGTACAATAGCAATTTTAATATGCCACTGGTTGATTAAGCTATGTGTACACAAGATCACACATGACATACATTCCTTCAAGGTTGCCTCAAGTGCAGGGCCTACGACCACCTCCCCAGACAGTAGGATCAGAAGCCTATAATTTCTTCCAAAATCTTCTGTGGCTCTTTAAACGAAAGCTTTAGGCAGTATACAAATTAAGTTACATCAGAAAGAGGCATTTACAGAAAAGAAGTTGAGGAGCTACCCTAATATTAGTCTACCTTTCTCATTTTAAAGAAATCTATTGTATGTGTTTACAATTGATAAAAGAAAAGGAAAATTACTCATTTCAGGAAAGTAAAATTGGATCATTTGTGCCTTCATGTTTTTAAATGACTCATAGGTAGGGTTTTTTTTTTAAATGAGTGTTCTCTTTGTTTTTTGAAATAAATATCATCTGTTCTAAATGTAATGCTTCATCATCAATTAATCCAAGACCTAAGAGCATTAATTATCTTAGCAGCAAGTCAAACTAAAACACTGATTACAGACATTTAAACTTTGACCCTAAGAAATAGTTACTCTTCAATATGATTCATTTTATTTTTTTCTCCAGAGGTCTAATCTTTCAACCATTCCCAGACAACCTATAATTCTGTTCCTTTGCCCTCTCTGAAATTACCCAAGTGCTGTCTGCCTTCAGTGGAGATTTACAGCCCTAATGGTAGAAGTGGTGAAGGTCAGCTGAAAGCTTTAGGTCTGACTACCCAGGAACAAGGAATTCCTAAATAATTTCAGCAGTCCTAAAAATAATGATTGGTTTCAGCAACTCGATGACAGATAAACTACTACCCCATATAACAAAAAAGTTTTTTTCTCCACTGGGAAGAATTCATTTGCTGAGTTTTTCTGTCTAATGACGATAACTGTGGGCAGAGTCAACGTGACTGACCATGTAACATCATAAACAAGCCATTAAACCATAACTGCATCTCCTGGAGTTGGTGAGGTGATTGTCATTGCTCCCTTTTAAGTGCACACGGTGATAGTTCTCAAGCCAGATCTTTCACTTGCTTTCCTTAGGGCCATGCAAGGCACTGTTTTGTCATCCATCATGAAATCTCTTCAGACCTGGCCTCCCAGCTTCTCTTAAAAGTTGTATGAGATGGTTTCAGCTAAGTTCTTTTGAGGATTTGGTCTTGAACTAGGTTAATATCTATAAACTTTGTGAGCTAGAAATTGATTCTTATTGTTAAAGTCAATTTTTCATTACCTGAGGGGGGTTTCCCTGTGGCTCTCCACAACTTCCTACCCTGCTGGTGGGTCAGTACATCAAACATTAAAAGACTAGATGATGGGGGAATGACAATGTGAAGGGACCAGAGGTTGGTGTAAGTGCCTGTAGCTCAATGTCCTTCACGTGTCATGATGACGGCAGATATTGACAGCCACTCATTTGGTATTCACTAAGCCCATTTGTGATTAACTCCTCAGTACCTTCCATATTCTTCCCTTACTAGTTATGTGCTTAAATTCTAAAAACAAACCTTGTCACAGGCATGGCACCACATTTGTGAACAACTCCACAAGTATTTTTCTAAACAGTGGTTCTCTTAATCAGTTTTTCAGTCTCATATGAACATAAGGTAAAAAAAGAAACATACCAATAGCATAAAGCAAGGATCTGGAATATTAGAGAGTTCAGTTCCCAAGACTTGATTTAAACATGCAGGTGGCATCATAAAAAATATATATTTAAATAATAGAGGACTACTCCATACCATCTCCTTTCAATTTCTAGAATTAGGATTATTCAAAAAGTACCAAATGAGACAACAAACACATACTGCTCATGATCTCTGCCCTCAAAGAACATTCAATTATACTATTTTCCATAAAATAATCACAAATTATTCTCTTCCATTCCTCGGACCTCATCTGCCTTTCTCAGGGGGTAACACTGACTTTGTCCCTTGATGTATACAACATCAGGGATCATCTCAGACTTAAAATGTCTTCCAGGAATTGTTCCTTCTTAAATTTCTTTACTGTCTTCACCATTCCTATTATGTTCTGCTTCTCTAGTTTTCTACAAACTTCCCCTAGTCATTTAGTATTATTGTTTTTTTTTCCCGAGCTGGATTTATGTACAAATTAAATGACATAAACTATACATATATGCATGAGCTGTTTGTCTTATTTTTGATCTTGCTTTAAGATAAAATCCATTCAGTTTTAACAACTAATTATTTTATAACATTGGGCTGGTATGTATACCCCCAGAATACACACAGAAGAAAATTTATTGGTTTTCTAAATACAAGGCCATTACCTCACTAATTGCTATTCTTGTTTACAGCTACTTATGCAGGCCTGAAGGTCATAATTTAGCCTGGCTTCCTTAAATAAGTTTCTGCCTCATTTTTCTTTATTTAAACCTTCTTTGTCCCATTTTTTATCCTTCAGTTTGATTATTAATCACTTGTCCTTGTTTTCCACCAAACTTAGATTAAATTTCTTAATAAAAGTCTCCCAAATACTAAATCAGCATTTCCTATGCAGCAAAAGACACATTCATTTGTGTTGTGCTGAGGATTTGCCATCTATCCAAAATAACATCTGCTTCCAAAAACAAAGTCAGGCATATGACTTTTGTTGATTTTTATATTTTTTGTTTCTGGATTTCTCAGAAGCTCTGAATTTATTGCCCCATTACTATGATTTGGTCCCTTCTTCATCTTTGTATTGTTGACCCTTCCGTCTATTCACTGATACAATTACTTTTCTTCAAAAATGGAAATAAATCTGCCCAACTTGGGATGGAATTATAATTTATTCTTTCAGTTGACTTCCTTGATTAGCTCCTCACTTTTCTTTAAGAGTAGCAAATTTTTCACATCATCTGTTTGTCCTTGTCTACTAGAGTCAACACCCTACAGTAATTTGACAGAAGTCAGATAGTACTGGTTACACACACATTTTTCTGACACTTAATAAATTCTACACTAGTTCTCTAAGGTTTAATCAAGATAACCTTTCAGTTCTTGGCTGAACAAATGAACCTTTCTTGATGTTTTCCAGTGAAGGGAACTAGCATTTACTGAGTGCCTTCACTGCACCTGTCATTATACCACATTAACTCATTTAATTATTGCAAACAGACTCATGAATTATGTATGATTATTCCTATTTTGCAAATAGGAAATCAACCACCTCACAGGTGAAGCAACTTTGCACAAATTACATAGCTGCTAAATAGCAGATGGAATTAGTGCCCACGCCAGCCTGACTTCAGAATAGCTGCTTTGTCTATAATACATCATTCTGTCTCTAAACCAATTCTACCTTTCAAGAAACAAAAGAGCAAGACCTACCAATCAACCTTCTCCCCAAGTAAGAATAATAAATAAATACAATTCACATTTTTTGGTAATGGCTCACCATATGTTATTCCCAGGCAAGCTGGGGCAAGCAAGTCATTCCATAAGCGTTCATGCTAGAAAAACTTCTTATAAAATCATTTGTTATCTTTAATTTCCAAAGTTTATTTAGATCTCTATTCATACTATTCTTATAATTTAGTATCACCAACACCTAGCCCCTTGAACCTAACCAAAAACTATTAGCTTGTTCTTAAACATTGTTGACTCTGAGGATATATAGCATATTTGTGTCTACAAAATAAGCATCAACATCAGAAAAATTTTAAAAACTTTTAAAATTTATCTGTATGATTCATCTAACATTCAATAACTGAATATGTATTTGAAAGCATCTGGGTTTTCAACTACATGTCTTCATTTTCTCCCAGCTCTTAAGCACATAAATTATGTTTGTCATTATTTTTTCTTCCTTTATAGAATTTTTTTGTTTTGCCTCCTTCAGTCCATTCCCACAAACATAGCCCATGGATTTTTATTCTTTTATTGCTGTAAAACCCTCTTCTCTCTGCCTCTAATTCACCCGACATACCATAATAACCATTGTAATCTTTTTAAAGCTTTGCTTTCATCCTTTTACCTCCTTGAACAAGCATTTTCAATTTCTACCTGTTTCATCAAATATGAAATTCTTCTAACTGCTGAGCTCTCAGAAATCATGCCCTGCTCCCATCACACTCATTTCTCACTGTTCCTCAGCACAAAACCTTCACTTTGATTAGGCCAGTTCTCTCTTTGGGTTCCACGTGAGTCTTTGCTGTATAGCCTAAGTCCCAGATCTGAGCCAATGCCATGTGGCTGCCTTGATCTAAAGCCTTCTGCATATCCTACTCCAGTTGTATAACTGGATATGCATATGATGGAATGAACAGCTGGTAGACAGAGCCTAAAAACCGAAGACACCAGGTAGCCTGGAGAAGGTAGAGGGAGCTGTTCTGCCAGGGAAACTGAGTGTCAGTAATCCTGAGAGGGATGAGGAGTAGAAAGAAGGGGAAAGAAAGGAGGAAACTTATGGAAAAGGTGTTAAACTAGTGTTACCCTTTCTGGAACAAGGGTCTTAGAGAAGCAAAGCATGAGTCCATTTCTGGACTTTAGGAAGTAATTGAAGATCATCACATGTCAATGAACTAACTGGAAAAGTTTCTATTTTCCTTGTTTAGAAGCAGAGAGTTTAGATTCTCAAGAGAGACTTACCCATACCTGCAGACAAGGTGACTCAAGGCTGCAAAGGTCAGAAAATGATAATATCAGGGTACCAAGTAGAGCATTACAGCATTTAAATTCCCAGGGTGATTCAGCAGCTTTAAAGAGGACCATCACATGAGACTGATTTCCCCTTTCACGGAGGGGACGTTTGCTCAATCTCACAATGCCCGATGTCTTCCCTGTAACACCAGAACTGTTTCCAGGCTTATGTACAACTGATGTCTTTGTTTATGAAAGTGTGTGACTGCAGGGGGATGGTCTTTAATACAAATCCTAAAGCTAGCAGAGCTAGGCCAGAAGTAGGTCTTTGAAATTTTTTTCTTTCTTGAAACTCATGAATCTTTTTATTCAAGTGTATATGTATCTGGATATCTGTGGGTAGAAATTAATCTTCCTAGAGCTTCAGAGTGCCAAGAGGAATTTTGTTTTGGAGTAGTTGGATGGCACCAAAATAATCCTAGAGTTGCTATTCATATTATTACCCAACATCTTCTCTGTAGGGGAAAGTGGGGTCCAGAAGTTTATCAGCAAACACTAAATCTCTAACAATAGCCTTAACCAGTCTAGGACTGTCCGTATTCTAACTTGGGACAGGAGTTTTAAACAGGCTCTTAATCATGCAGTCAGCATTGGGAATTCAGCAAAAGGTTTATTTTCCAGTGTGATGCTCCTGAGGAAATGTATAGGCCTAGCTGATGAGCTCTGTCAAATTACTGAAACTCTAAGTCCCAGATTCCTCAACAATAAAATGTGTACAATTACAGTACCATGGTCTAATAATATTGTGGGAATCAAATGAGATCATACATGCAAAGACCTGAGCATATTTTCTGGCACATGGCAAGTGTTTTATTATGAGAAGCTATGTAACTTTATTGATAATGCATACAATAGCCCCTTTTTTGGCTCATTGTTGGGAAATGCAATGTATTTTATAAGTAACTAAAGCCTCATTCTGTATTAAAACTTTAAATTGCCAATTTTTTTAGTTGAAGTATTTCTAAAATGTGTTTCATACATTGGTATTCTTCTTAATTACATAAAATGAGATAAGATTTGTTCTAGGAAAAGGGCAGAGGGGACTTTGTGAAAGAATATTGTACTTTCTGGATTTTCAGTTGTATGTTTTAAAAAAAATAGACCCCAAAGTGATGCTGATAAGAATTTCAAGACTCTTTGGGAGGCCAAGGCGGGTGGATCATGAGGTCAAGAGATCGAGACCATCCTGGCCAACATGGTGAAGCCCCGTCTCTACTAAAAGTACAAAAAAATTAGCCGGGCATGGTGGTACGTGCCTGTAGTCCCAGCTACTTGGGAGGCTGAGGCAGGAGAATTGCTTGAAACCAGAAAACAGAAGTCGCAGTGAGCCGGGATCATGCCACTGCACTCCAGCCTGGCGATAGAGTGAGACTGTCTCGAAAAAAAAAAAAAAAGAGAATTTCAAGACTAATAACAAATTTGTTTCAATCTTAGTCTTTATTTTCATCTTCTCAAAACACCTCTCAAGCCCTGAAGGGAAGAAGTTAGTTCGTTTATTTAACAAATATCTATTAGGGGTCTACTTTGTGCCAGGAATTGTTCTAGATGCTGAGTAAATAGTAGGACATAAAACAGGAAAAATATCCCTGTTCTCATAAAGCTTATATTGTAGTAGAGGCTTACATTCAGATAAACAAAATGCTTTGTGTAAGATATTAAAAGCTATTAAGTGCTGGGTGGGCTGTTGGGGGCGTATACTTTTCAGTGAGCAGTCAGGCAAACCCTCACTGGTAAAGTGGTATTTGATTAATGTCATACATTTGTTTAATATAGTTGTGGCTGGGCATCCAATTTTAGGCCTGATATAAGTTTTTGAAATCCAGGTGTACCTGTTGCCTTTGTCCTGGTTAAAACTGCCCCTTTCTGTGTGGTTGTTTTTGAGATAGCCCACTTACTCATCATCTCAATGATCCAAAACTCAATACTCCCCACAGACGCTGATGGTGATAAAAAAAAGAAAGAAAACCTCATGGCCAATACCAGAGTCATGTAAATAAGTTCCCGCTACGTGCATGTTTTCCTTAAACTAGACAATCTACAACTTGAGATGGAAAGCCTAGAGGATACACCATGTGGAAAGGCATAGTTCCACAGGTTCTCTCTTTCTCACCCTAGTTGCACTTTCTGCCACGATTGGAATCCTCCCATAAGCACCCCTAACCTCTCTGGGACATGTGCATAATAGATTTATTCTGTTCTATGCCTTTTGGTTTAACTTCCTCATTGCATTTTACCTGACACATACAAGAACATAGTCCCCTCCCCAACAGTCTCTCCTGGAGTGACCATCTGGACTTTGGCTACTCTCAAGAGAGAGATCTCAAGACCCAATTAGAAAAGATCACAACGATCAAAGACATGAAAGATAAGCAGGTGGATGAGTATAGAATAATGGAGAAAGAGCAATCTAGGCAGAGAAAACAGCACCATTAAGGTCCTGAGGAAGGTAGGATCTCACCTGCCATCAAGGAACAGCAACAGGGAAGGGGATTGTGATGAGGAAGACAGAAGGGAGTGGCAGGAAACGAGGTCAGAAAAGGTTTTTAGAATATGAAGTTTATTCTCAGGACTCTGGCCTTTCCTCTGAACCAAGAGAAAGTCCCTCCAGTGTTTTGAACAGAGGAATAATTTGATGTAAGTTTTCAAAAGGTACTGAAACTCCAGCTGTTGAAAATAGACTCTGGGGGAAAGGGCGGAGACAGTATAGTCATCTGGGTGGGGAGAGGTGGGAGGTGGGAAATGGTGTGGCCAGGGAAATGATTAAATTCTCCATGTATTTTGAGAGTAGACTTGCTGATGGAATTGGTGTAGGATCCAAGAAAGAGTATCCACAATGACGCCAAGATTTTTAGCCTGAATGATTGGAAGAATGGAAATACGATAAATTGAGATGGAGAAGACTACATGTAGAAGAAATTTGAAGGGAAGGAAGGAGCATGGTCCAGGAATATGTTTAACTTGAGATGTCTATTACATATAATAAATAATGTCAAGTAGGGCATTTGGATATTTGAGTCTGGAGTTCTGCAGAAAATCCAGAAACAGCTCCTCATATTAATAACCATTTTTTTAAACAAAATAATGAAAATAATAGGGAAATAATATTTTCAGTAGGTTCTTCCAGAAGTGGATATTTACGTAGACAAAAAGTAAACTTGGGTTCCTAACACCATACCTATATATTAATCTGAGGTAGATTATACATCTAATTGTAAAAAATTGAAACTAAAAACTTTTAGAAGAAACATGGCAGAATATCTGTACCACCTTGAAGTAGGCAGATTTATTAGATGAGACATCAAAAAAAAAAAAAAACCCACCAAGTGTAGTGTGGAATATTTATAACTCAAACTTGATCAGAATTTTAATGTTCTTCTAAAAAAATTAAAAATAAGTCACAGAATAACAAAATATTTTCAATATATCTGATAAATAGCATGCATCCAAAATAGCTCTTAAAAATCAGTAATAAAATTACAACCACATTTTTAGACAGAACTCTTGAATAGTCACTTGATTTAAAAAGATATAAAAATAACCAATAAGCACTCCAAAATGAGCTCAGCATCATTAGTCATCAGGACAGTACAATAATAACACCCATGAGTTACTATTTCAAACCCATTAGAATAGCTAAAATCAAATTTAAAAAAATAATTTTTAACATTCATGGGCACATGATGTATATAAGATATTTTGATATAGGCATACAATGTGTAAATAATCACATCAAGGTAAATGGGGCCTCCATCACCTCAAGCATTCATCGTTTGTGTTACAAACATTCCAGTTGTATTCCCTCAGTTATTCTAAAATGTACACAAATTTTTGCTGACTGTAGTCACCCTGTTGTGTTATCAAATAGATCTTGTTTATTGTATCTGACTATATTTTTGTGCCCATTAGCCATCCCCATCTCCCACTCCCAATTACCCTTCTTAGACTCATGTAACCATCATTTTACTCTCTTTCTCCATGAGTTCAATTGTTTTAAGTTGGAGCTCCCACAAATGAGAGCATGCCAAGTTTGTCTTTCTGTGCCTGGCTTATCTCACTTAACATAATCTCCTCCAGTGTTCCATCTATGTTGCTGCAAATGACAAGGTCTGATTCTTTTTTATGGCCGAATAATACTCCATTGTATATATACACCACATTTTCTTTATCCATTCATCTGTTGATAGACACTTAGGTTGATTCTAAATCTTGGCTATTGCTAATAGTGCAGCAACAAATGTGGAAGTGCAGATAGCACTGATTTCTTTTCTTTTGGATATATCCAGTGGTGTTGCTGGATAATATGGCAGTTCAATTTTCAGTTTTTTGAACAACCTCCATTCTGCTCTCCATAGTAGTTGTACTAAATGCCATTATCACCAACAGTGTATGAGCGCTCTGTTTTCTCCACATCCATACCAGTATTTGTTATTGCCTGTCTTTCCGATAAAAGCCCTGTTTACCGGGGTGAGATGGTATTCGTTATAGTTTTGATTTACATTTGTCTGACGAGCAGTGATGTTCAGAATCTTTTCATATAGCTGTTCACCATTTGTGTGTCTTCTTTTGAGAAATATCTATTCAGGTCTTTTGCCCATTTATTAATTGGATTATGAGATTTTCCTCCTATTGAGTTGATCAAGCTCCTTATATGTTCTGGTTATTAATTCATTGTCAGATGGATAATTAGCAATTTTTTTTTCCCATTCTGTGAGTTGTCTCTTCACTTTGATGATTGTTTCCTTTGCTGTGCAGAAGCTTTTTAACTTGTAATCCTGTCTGTCAATTTTTGCTTTGGTTGCCTGTGCTTGTGGGGTAATATTCAAAAAAAATTTGCTCAAACCATTATCTTGGAGAGCTTCCCCAATGTTTTCTTTTAATAGTTTCATAGTTTCACATCTTAGATTTAAGTCTTCAACACATTTTGATTTAATTTTTATATATGATAGAGATCTGACTTTACTTTTCTGCATATGGATATCGGGTTTTCTCAGCACTAGAAGAGACTGTCCTTTCTCCAATGTATATTCTTGATAACTTTGTTGAAAATCAGTTTATTGTAGGTATACGGATTTATTCCTGGGTTCATATTTCTGTTCCATTGGTCTATGTGTCCGCTTTTGTGCCATTACCATACTGTTTTGGTTATTGTAGCTTTGTAATATAAAGTCAGATAATGTAATTCCCCCAGTTTTGTTCTTTTTATTCAGGATGGCTTTGGCTATTTTGGTCCTCTTGTAATTCCATATAAATTTCAAGATTTTTTTTCTATTTTTGTGAAGAATATTACTGGTATTTTGATAGAGATTGCATTGAATCTGTAGACTTCTTTGAGTAGTATGGACATTTTAACAAGAGTGATTCTTCTAACCCATGAACATGGAATATCTTTCCATTTTTCTGTCTTCCTCAATTTCTTGTATTAATGTTTTATAGTTTTCATTGTAGAATTCTTTCACTTATTTGGTTACATTTATTCCTTGATATTTTATTTGTAGCTATCATAAGTGGAATTACTTTCTTGATTTATTTTTTCTTTCTTTTTGAGATGGAGTCTTACTCTGTTGCCCAGGCTGGAGTGCAGTAGCACAATTTTGGCTCACTGCAGCCTCTGTCTCCCAGGTTCAAGTGATTTTCCTGCTTCAGCCTCCTGAGTAGCTGATACCACAGGCATATGCCACCACACCTGACTAATTTTTATATTTTTAGTAGAGATGGGGTTTCACCATGCTGACCAGGCTGGTCTTGAACTCCTGATCTCAAGTGATCTGCCTGCCTCAGCCTCCCAAAGTGCTGGGATTATAGACATGAGCCATCACACCTGGCCATCTTGATTTCTTTTTCAGGTTGTTCACTTTTAGCATGTAGAAATGCTACTGATTTTTGTATATTGATTTTTTATCCTGAAATGTCACTGAATTTATCTGTTCTAATAATCTTTCAGTAAAGTATTTAAGTTTTTTCAAATATAAGATTATATCATCTGCAAACAAAAATAATTTGACTTTTTCCTTTCCAAATAGGATGCCCTTTATATCTTTCTCTTGTCTGATTGCTCTAGCTAAGAATTCTAATACTACATTGAATAACAGTGGTGATAGTGGGCATCCTTGTCTTGTTGCAGATCTTAGATAAAAGGCTTTCAGTTTTTTCCCATTCAGTCTGATACTAGCTGCGAGTCAGTTGCATATGGCTTTTTATTGTGTTAAGGTACCTTCCTTTTATACCCAGTTATTTAAGGGATTTTATCATGAAAAGATGTTGAATTTTACCAAGTGTTTTTTCAGCATCAATTGAAATAAACATATAGTTTTTGTCCTTCACAGTATAGCTAAAATTAAATTTTGGCTGTTAATGCCAAATATTGGGAAAGATGCCAATGTCTAGAAATGAACCAAATGTGCATGAACATGTGCATGGATAAAACAAGTGTGAAATACTCATACAATGAAATTATACTCACCAATAAAAAGGAACAAATTATTGACTCATGTAACAATACGGACGCATATCAAAAACATTTTGCTGACTGAAAGAAGTCAAGCCAAAAAAAGTATATACTATAATAAAATTGTAGAATTATAAAAATAGAGAAAACTAACCTAAAATGTTAGAAAATCAGAAACATGATTATTACTTCTTTAGTTAGATAGTGTTGACTGGAAATAACGTAAGAGAATTATTTGAGGTTACAGAAATGTTCTCTATCTTGGTTTGGGTGTCACTTATATGGGTATACATACTTATTAAAACTCATCAAGCTGTTTAAGTTCTGTATGTCTTACTGAAAATAAAGTAATTTTTATTTCATTTTACTTTTTTATTATACTTTAAGTTCTGGGGTACATGGGCAGATCATGCAGGTTTGTTACATAGGTATACATGTGCCATGGTCGTTTGCTGCATCCATCCCCCTGTTATCTACATTAGGTATTTCTCCTAATGTTAGCCCTCCCCAATCCCCCCACCCCCTGGCAGGCCCTGGTGTGTGATTTCCCCTCCCTATGTCCATGTGTTCTCATTGTTCAACACCCATTTATGAGTGAGAACATGTGGTGTTTGGTTTTCTGTCTTTGTGTTAGTTTGCTAAGAATGACAGTTTCCAGCTTCATCCATGTCCCTGCAAAGGACATGAACTCATCCTTTTTTATGGCTGCATAGTATTCCATGGTGTATATGTGCCACATTTTCTTTATCCAGTCTATCACTGATGGGCATTTGGGTTGGTTTGAAGTCTTTGCTATTATAAACAGTGACACAATAAACATATGTGTGCTTGTGTCTTTATAATTGAATCTTTTATAAACCTTTGGCTATATACCCAGCAATGGGATTGCTGGGTCAAGTAGTATTTCTAGTTCTATATCCTTGAGGAATTACCACACTGTCTTCCACAATGGTTGAACTAATTTACACTCCTACCAACAATGTAACAGTGCTCCTGTTTCTCCACATCCACTCCAGCATCTATTGTCTCCTGATTTTTTAATGATTGCCATTCTAAGTGGCATGAGATAGTATCTCTATGTGGTTTGACTTGCATTTCTCTAATGACCAATGATGATGAGCTTTTTTTCCACGTTTGGTGGCTGTATGAATGTGTTCTTTTGAGAAGTGAATGTTCAAATCCTTTGCCCACTTTTTGATGTTTTTTTTTCTTGTAAATTTGTTTAAGTTCTTTGTAGATTCTAGCTAGTAACCCTTTGTCAAATGGGTAGATAGCAAAATATTTTCTCATTCTGTTTGTTGCCAGTTCACTCTAATGATAAGAGCTTCTGCACAGCAAAAGAAACTAAGTTTAATTAGATCCCATTTGTCTATTTTGGCTTTTGTTGCCATTGCTTCTGGTGTTTTAGTAATAAAGTCCTTGCCTATACTTATGTCCTGAATGGTACTGCCTAGATTTTCTTCTAGAGTTTTTATGGTGTTAGATCTTATGTTTAAATCTTTAATCCATCTAGAGTTAATTTTTGTATAAGGTGTAAGGAAGGGATCCAGTTTCAGCTTTCTGCATATGGCTAGCCAGTTTTCCCAACACTATTTATTAAACAGGGAATCCTTTCCCCATTGCTTGTTTTTGTCAGGTTTGTCAAAGATCAGATGGTTGTAGATGGATCATGTTACTTCTGAGGCCTCTGTTCTATTCCATTGGTCTGTATCTCTGTTTTGGTACCAGTACCATGCTGTTTTGATTACAGAAGCTTTGTAGTATAGTTTGAAGTCAGGTAGCATGATGCCTCCAGCTTTGTTTTGTTTTTTGTTTGTTTGTTTTTGCCTATGATTATCTTGGCTACATGAGCTCTCTTGATTCCATGTGAAGTTTAAGGTGTTTTTTTTTCCAATTCTGTGAAGAAAGTCAATGATAGCTTGATGGGGATAGCATTGAATCTGTAAATTACTTTGGGCAGTATGGCCATGTTCATGATATTGATTCTTCCTAACCATGAGCATGGAATGTTTTTCTATCTGTTTGTGTCCTCTCTTATTTGTAGCTCTCCTTGAAGAGGTCCTTCACATCCCTGGTTAGTTGTATTCCTAGGTACTTTATTCTCTTTGTAGCAATTGTGAATGGGAGTTCACTCATGATTTGGTTCTCTGTCTGTTATTGGTGTATAGGAATGCTTGAGATTTTTACACACTGATTTTGTATCCCAATACTTTGCTAAAGTTGCTTACCAGCTTAAAGAGATTTGGGGCTGAGATGATGGAGTCTTCTAAATATACAATCATATTGTCTGCAAATAGAGACAGGAAAAGAGAAAATCTAATTGTCTCTAATGACTTTTAAATAAATCTACTCTGTACAGCTAGCCAAAGTTGGCCTCCCTGTCTTCCACATAAGCAGTTTACCTCCCTGTTCTCCCATGCTATCACAAGATTCTCCTCAAAGCAATCAAGAGAACCCACAAGCAGAGTGTAAGCCTCATAAGCCTTCTTAGGTGCTGTTACCTCTTCTTAGATCTTGAGATGCTGGGAGATGAGAGGGAAGAATTTATAGAAAAGGCAGAATTAATGTTTATAGATTTGTCAGAGCCAAGTTATTTCTTCCAGGATTTTACCTTTCCCAGTTGTACCTGAGGTTAAAACTAACTTGATTTAGGTAGTTACACATGATGCAGAGCAAGCTTACAAAATTTGCATGTTCCACAAGCTGTTTTCCAAAGAGAGGAATACACACTTGCTAAGTAATTGGCTCAGTTATTTTGTGAGCCATTTTAAATTTGTATTCCTTTTTAGATCATCTATATTTTGAACAGATCACAAATAAGGGCTGAAATTTGCTACACAACATCCAGCTGGTAGAACAGGGTCTGGGTTTTCTCCATTTTTCATAATAACCCCATTCAGTCTGAGAGAGAGGCTCTGATTCTAAGAATGTGCGAGAATGCTGATTTTTTATAGACTGAATTCTTTATGAGTATCAATCATTTAGTGAAAGTCTCAGAGGTTTTTGAGATCTTTAAAGAAGTTTGACTTACATTAAGTAATCCCAAATAACATTTGTTGAGTTACTAAGACTACTTTTGTAGTGTCTTCTCTCTCTCACGTTGTAGTCAGGTTGATCACAATTATTTCTATTTTTTCAGCTTCATCAAGATATAATTGGGACATAAAAATTGTATATATTTAGAATGTACAACATGATGTTTTAATAGATGTATACATTTTGATGTGATTACCACAATCAAGCTAATTAACATATCATCACTTCACATAGTTACCTTTTGTGTGTGTGTAGAGAACATTTAAGATCTACCCTCTTAGCAAATTTCTAGCATATGGTACAGTGTTGTTAACTATAATCACCATGCTGTACATTGGCTCTCCACAACTTAATCATCTGCATAACTGAAACTTTGTCCTCTTTGACCAGTATCTCCCTATTCCTTTCACCCCAAGACCCTGGTAACCACCATTCTACTCTCTTGCTTCTATGAGTTTGACATTTTTAAATTCCACACATAAGTGAGATCTTGAGGTATTTGTCTTTGTGTCAGGCTTCTTTCACTTGGCATAACGTCTTCTATGTACGTCTATGTTAACATAAATGGCAGGATTTCCTTGTTTTTTTTCTAAGGCTGTATAATATTCCACACCATCATTTCTTGGTATATTCATGCTTCCAAGAGCCTTGAGGTTACTTCCTATAATTTGCTAAGGGCTGGAAAACTAGAAATCCAGTCAAGCATTGTAAATTAAGTGTATATTCAACAATAATTGAAACTAGTATAATACTGATGCAGAAATGTATTCATTAATACAGCATAGGAATTGAAGAAGAAAATGCATATATAAGAATTTTAAATATTTTAAATAAATGAAAAAGGGGTGGATTATTTACTACATAGGCAGGGTTAAAAGACTAATAATTTAGAATAAATAAGGACATGTTACTATTTATAACAAAATTAATTCCAAGTTGATTAAAGTTTTAAATGTACCAAAATGATGCCATAAAAATAATAGAAAAATATAAGTGACTATTAATATATTCTTGGGATAGAGGTGTACTTTCTATCATACTCAAGGCATAAATAAAGAAAAAGATAATTGATTTACAACATAAAACTGTAATGATTTTATCTGTGTAGAATGAATAAAATTATAAGGCAATCAACAGATAGAAAAATAGCTATACATTTATGGTACCCTAAGTATTAATGAGTTTAGTATGTTTAAAAATTCAATATAAAAATCACCCAAGTGAAAAATGGACAAAGAACATGCAAAGGCAATTCACAAAGGAAATATGTTTGCCAAGGGTAAGTATTAGAGAGACTCTCCTAAAGAGGTACATGGACATGGGATTTATGACAACCATCTGGGTAATGTTATGCTTACCCAGCCCCCTTCATGGCTCCTGAATGGATAAATTTGCCGGTTACAAGAATAGCAGAAGAGAAGGATTTTTATTGATGAAGCAATATTTTCACTGGGTTTCCATTAACCCAAGACTACACTTATAAGACAAGTAGCTTAGGCTAAGAATGCAGACTATGAACAAGGAGTAGATGAAAGTTCCTTGGTGTTTACAGCCTAGAATCCATAGCTTTGTCCTCATTTATGCAATTGGCCTAATTTCCTTGAAATAAACAGTGCTATGAACTGAATGTGCTTACACACAATTTTTATGTTGAAATCCTAACCCCCAATGTTATGGTATTAGGAGTAAGGGCCCTTGGGAGGTAATTAAGCCATGAGGATGGAGCCTTCATGATGGAATTTGCATCCTTTTAAAAGGGATGTCAGAGAGCTCTCTGGTCTTCTTTCCACTCTGTAAGTACTCAAGAAGATGGCCATTTGCAAGCTAGGAAGCAAGCCCTCACCAGAACGTGGCGATGCTGGCACGCTGATCTCAGACTCCCAGCCTTCAGAATGATGAGAAATGAATGTCTGCTGTTTAAGTCACCCAATCTATGATAATTTGTGATAGCTGCCCAAACTCACTAAGACAAACAGCCATAGACACCAAACATTGTCTTCGATGTCTTTGGTGTGGGGATAAGGGTGTGAAGGCAGTTCAGTGGAGTGGTCAAACAGCAGGGCCTACACTATTCTAAAGTCATAGCTACCTCATTTTGAATCCTGGCTCACAATTTGCAATCTGAGCTCTTAATCTCACTGAGCCTTACCTTCCCAACTGTAATATAGGGATATTATTAACCACCTTCTAAGTTTATTATGAACATTTAATGAGATCATGCTTATAAAGCACTTAGCATATTGTCTGATAACATAGAAACTACTCAAATATTGGCTTGTTATAGAAAAAGAACCTTATCCTTGTTATGGAAAAATAACCTTAATTCTTTACCTTGTGAATAGAAAAAACAGGGCTAAGATATCACAGGATGATTTAGGTTGCCTATGTGTGGACATTCATGTGGCATCTTGGGAAAAGTCCAGTACTTGGGATCAGGAGAGCTCATTCTAGTCTTGACTCTGCCTCTAACCACATGATCTCATTTTGGGCCTCAGTGTCCCCATCTGTTAAAGTTGTTGAATTACTTATTGCTATATACCCTTCTTGGTCCAATGTTACACCCTAGAGAAATGCAAAATAACAGATAAATCAGGGTCTTTAAATATGGTTATATCTATAGTAGTAACAATTAGGGTATTTGAGCTATAAATCGAAGTGTTTAAAGCCTAAAAGAAATTATGTAGTTGCTTGCCAAATAGCAGGAAGTATATCAATCTGTTATAATACTGACTATGCCACATCAATCAGAAGCTCCAATTAGCAGTTAAACATCTTTGATCAATGTTTCAAAATTAATAAAAGGAATTCATTTAATGTGTTATGAGATATGGAGAGCTCTTTAGTGGTGAAAAGTTTTGAACCACTAGCCTGTGTGCTTAGCATTAAGATATCCCAGCCACTAACCGTTTTATAAGAAAGCAGAAGTCGATGCTAATTTACAATGCAGAGCACTTAGCAATAGTAATAATGAAGATATCCAATAGTGTTGACCATTTACAGCGAGCCCACAAGTATCTAAATATCTTGTGTAGATTATCTTTTTTAATCCTCACAACAAACTCTTTAGTATTTCCATTTCACAAATAAGAAAACTGAAACTTGGAGTACAACTGGAATGTTCATAACACAAAGAAATGATGAATGCTTGCATGACAAATATCCCATTTACCTTGATGTGATTATTAGACATTGTATGCCTGTATCAAAATGTCTCACATACCCCCAAAATATATATATATATATATATATATATATATATATATATATATACCTACTATATACCCATAAAAATAATTTTTAAAAAGCCTCAAACTTAAGAATGGGACCTATTGGCATCTAAATAAATGAATCTATAAAACTGCAGTGTTTCCATATAACCATGGGATACTATGCAGCCATAAAAAAGGATGAGTTCATGTCCTTTGCAGGGACATGGATGAAGCTGGAAACCATCATTCTTAGCAAACTGACACAAGAACAGCAAACCAAACACTACATGTTCTCACTCATAAGAGGATGTTGAACAATGAGAACACATGGACACAGGAAGGGGAACATCACACACCGGGGCCTGTTGTGGGGTGGGGAGGTAGAGGAGGAATAGCAGCGAATAGGGAGATTGGGGAGGGATTAACATTAGGAGAAATACCTAATGTAGATGACGGGGAGGTAGGGGGAGAGATGCAGCAAACCACCATGGCACATGTATACCTATGTACCAAACCTGTACAATCTGTACATGTACCCCAGAACTTAAAGTATAATTAAAAAAAAAAAGGCAGTGTTTCAAGAATCAAGAAGTCTACAAAAAATAGTTTGAAAAATTTATATTAAATGTATCTCCTTTATGCAAAGTATTGATAATATGCATATGAAATAGCTCTTACTGTTGAAGTCCCAATTTTTAGGGGGATCAGGGGTTGGTGAAACACATAAATAACATACTGCTGTCATTTAGAAAAATTAACTGGATTACCCCCCTTAAGAATTATTACTGGGACATTTTTAGTCTACTAATGATGTCTTCTTACTATTCTACACCCTCTAGGTTTGTAAATTCATATAATTAATATGAAAGTACAAAAATAAAAACATGAATTTTAGTATTAACCAAAACAAAATATAATTAAGGAAGTAAATCTACAGCAGAAAAAAAGAAAACCATGTAATGTTTTGCAATGTCCAAGAAAATGGCTTTTGGACTATCTGCTATTAAGAAGTACTTTGCTCATGTTCCCTTCTCTTTATTCATTTATATATTCATTCCATAATTATAGGGAACCTGCCAAATATACAGACATATGACCCTGAGTTAAGACAGATCATGGAAACCTGATGATGCTGAATTGATGTTGAACAACTGTTATCATGAGTGACCTCTAGAGGTGTCCTTTGATCTCCAAATACAGCTGCAAAAAGTGAAAAAGAAAGAGAAAAGTCAACACTGGCCACACTTAGGGCTTTTATCTTTTGGTCAGAGGGTTCAAGGTGGATTTACTGATTCATCTTTCACAACTGATTCTAATTATACCTCTGAGTCTCACCCACCATTGGTGTCATCCTAATATCCCCCAAAATACAGAGGTCACTTTGAAAGTGCCCTAAACAACTCTTTCTCAATTACTAGACTTACTCGCGGTTTCTTTGAAAATGACTTTCATGTGAAAATGCTCCAGCAACATAAAAGTTAATCACCCTCTATCATTACTCGCATCTAGCAGCAGGGTAAAAAGGAAATTAAATTCTTCTTCATTCTTTCCTACAAAATGAATTAGAACCTCACTCAGTCTTCTCCACATTATACGTAGAAATGGAGCTCACCCAATGCTTTTTTTTTTTTTTTTCAGAAAGCAAAAGATAAAACACAGAGAATGGTCTCAAATTTTCCTAGTTGGAGAGGAATTCCAGGGAGAGTTGTATTTCTGTTAGAGGTGTATTGTGAAGGTCTGAAAATACAAGTTAATGAGAGGTTAATTCTCTAGCAAACAAGATAAAACTTATTTGCGTCTTCAACATAAACCATGGAAAGCTACATGATAAGTCTGTTACCCTAGATATTTTATTGTCAGTGTTCAGCAAATCCTTCATGTTCATTTTTTAATAATGAGGCTCAATCCCCAAGCTTTCTTCTATTTCAAACTTTTTCATAGACTGGCCTGAGTATGAAATAGAAACCTTGTGCTTCACTAACTCCAGGGTGCTCAGCTTGAGCTCTATGAATAAAATATGACTCTGATCATTAAAATGTAATAAAAGTTGGTACTTTGAAGCCTTAACCTAAACAAGCTTGCTCTCTGATCTTGGGGGCAAACTTCAGCTGTTCTCTCAGCAGGGCCTCCTCTGCAGAAAGCCCAGGCCCCCTAGAAACCACTGCAACCTGCTAATCTGTGACCTGCAACAGCTAAACACACAGTCAGAGCCATTTCCACAGTGAGGTTTCCCAGTGCCTCTCAGTGTCTTGTCATTTTCAGGCTACCAGAGCCTTCCCAATTTCCTGCCAGAAAGAACAGTGCACGAGGCAGGTGTCAGGCCCAGGTTGTAGAGAGGCTAAGTTTGTAGTTTAGTGTCCTTCATTTTTGTCTTCCCAAAAATCCCCTTCGAGGAGAACAGAACAAGGTAACTTTTCAGTCAGCTCATTCTCTAAGGGAAGGCTGGGCAAATGTTCATGAAGATTGGCCAATAGGATTGAGAGAGAAGGCCCTCAAGTAAATAAAGAAATGGTGCACCGTGATCAAGTTGTGCTCTTGGAATTTCCTTTTTATTGGTGCTAATGTAACCCACTCAACACTGGGTGAGAAATAGCCTCAAACTACTGCTGTTGGTACTGCTGCCAGTACTCCCCAGAGAAGTTGTTGAACACCCAGAGAAAGCTGTCCTAAGGCTTGTGCTCCCATGCTATGGGGAAAAGTCCAACTTTAGCTCACATCCCAGAAGGTAAATCACTTCTGTTCAAGGGAGCATAGTTCAAGGTTTCTCTCCTGTTATCACAGCATGGACAGAAAAAAGAACTACTTGACTAGGGAAAAAAGTTTTCATTGAAGAAAAAGGAGGCAGTAAGTAAACAAATAACCCCAGGTGCTTCTCAGAGAAAGGAGAAAATAGCAAAACTAGCGACTAAACTCTTATATTTAAAGTGAATTTGGGGCATCATGTACAAAGAGTGATAACTTCTGGGAAAAAAATACATAAATAAAAAAGAGCGTAAATTGAAGATCCCAAACATCCTAGTACTAGGGAGGTGTGACTATATGAAATTGCTGGGGTTTGAGTCTATGAAATACTAATAACTGTTAAGTTTTTACTCACAATACACAGCTAGCAGCAGAGGGAAAAGGTAACTGGTAGCCAAATCTCCCCCCAGCCCCACCTTCCACATTAAGCAATATCTGAATTTGGTATCAATTTTCTAAGCATACAGCCAACCTGTGATCTAACTCTTAATGTATGCTTATCTCAGGTTTGGAACTCTGATGAGCAAATTTCTGTTTAAGAGGCTTGATCAATAGCTTGAATCTTTTAAAGAGATCAAATCATCAGATAAGATGGGATTAAGGTGTTGTTTAGATATAATACTGTTAAAGTTCTATGCTCAACTGAAGTATTATTCTCCACATTAGCTCCTTACTAGGCAGGGTGCCCTAGAAAAGCATAGCAATCTAATCCCAAAGTTATGCTGATATCTGGAAAATATCTACATCATTGACTTAGTTTTTCTCTTTCATTTAAGCTAGAGTCAGGAACGCCAGCCTTCAAACCACATCTCATCCTTGTTCTTATTTCCTCCAGCCGACCAGATGATAAAATTTTTATCAGTATGGCTGAAACCCAGAGAATAATCCTTCAGTGCTGGGTGTAATGACAACCTCATTAACACAGGAGTGACATTCAAAATGTTTGCCAACCGATCAGCATGAATTCCTGAAGCAGGGATCTGAAGACTCTCTGCTGGTCCAGGGATTAACCCTTTGGTCATTGACAGTGAGGAGTTTGGTTCCTGAAAAGGGGCTGAGACACCAGGAGCAAAGAAGGCTGGGTGGGCGGGTGTACCTCTGGACTGACACCATCTGCTAACTCAATATTTCGACATTCCCTACAACTATACCACTTCATCCTGGCTGATTCTAAGCAGCAAGTGGCTCACAGATTACAGAAGAGAACTAGAGTTGTGAAATTTGAATATCCATAGAATCAAAACTGTAAATACCTTGTTTAATGTACCTGATAGTTAACCACTACTAAGGCTTCCTTCAAAATGCTTCTGCTTCTCTTCAACCCATCTCCCCCTTTCTCTTAACTCTCTCTCATTTTTCTCCATTATTTATCTTCCATTTAATACTCTGACTCTCCCATTACCTCTTCCCTTTAAAAAACAACAACAACAACAACAACAACAACAACTTTTACATTGCTGTCTTTCTTTGCTCCTTTTCTTGGTTGTTCCCTTTCTCTTCTACTTCCCCTCTTATCACTTCTCTCCATTCTCTAAAATGTACTAAGGTACTTTTATTTTTGAAGTGTTTTTTGTAAGCCATTGTGGCTCACTCCACTTCAGGGCTATATGTAAGAAAATATATACACAAAAAAGTAAAGTGAAAAATAAGCCTTTGTTTTCATTGTGTACAAAAGAGGAAAGTGTCATTTCAAAATTACTAGTTTTAAGATTTCCCACTTTGGCCTCCTTGGGTGCATTATGAAAGGTAGCCTGTTCTTAACCTTCCCAAATCAAATGGCCAGACTTATTCCCATAAATCACTTACTTGCATTGTTCAACCAAGGTCATAAGTTTGGCCACTGGGATGCTTACTCCTCCTTATTCTTCCAGCTGCACCATCTACCCTAGTTCCAAATTTTCACAGCCTTGGTGGAACCTAAGGATGACAGTCATATCCCTTCCAACTGATAGCAGCCTAAGTAATAAAACTTAGTCAGCAGATTTCAAGAGATACTGCCAAGGCCAGAAGATGGCATGCACAAAATAAGGCAGAATCCTCCAAATAAAGCTGAAGAGGATTTCTGGTATCCCAAAGCACAGCAGCACCAAGTACATCTTGCCATCCTGGTTCTGTTTGCTTTAGATTGATTCCCTGCCCTTTCCCCACTCTGTTCTGTTTCCCTGCTTCCCAGGTCAGTTGGCTTCTGCCTGGGTTGGCCAATAGAAGACACTGTCAGGAGGAAGGAGAAGCCAGTATGTTTCTCCCCTTTCCTATCTATTTTGGACTCGATCCCCTCTACTCTTCTGCTTTAGACATAACTCTGGCTTGGCAATCCATTTCCTGGTTGATTTTTCACACTTTTCCAACTTTTGTGAAATCAGTTCCCTGAATCAAATTCCCTCTGTTTTAAGTGCTCACAATGGTTTTCCATTATTCTGGATTGACCTTGACCTTAATACTTCTCCTTTGGAACAGCCACTTTCCTAACAGGCAGCACCACTCCTGCCTATCTTCACTCCCCTAACATCCCTCTCTCCACACTTGCGCATATACTCAGTCACCACCTACACACATCTACACCTTCCTTTCTGCCATTCTAGTTCAATTCCTGTCATAACAAGAACTCCACACCTACCTTTTCTCCACTATAGGAAATACAAGGCCAGGGTCTGGAATCAAGCAGGGCTGTATTCAGAGCACAGCAGAATTGAAACCATCTCTCCAGCACCCAGCTTCTGTGCCTAACCACAGCCAAGTCATTGTAAACTCACCAAACAATGAAAACTTCCCTAAAGCTCCCCAAGTAGATGCCAAATAATCAGAAAACCTCATGAGCTAGCATGTGAGATTTCGATTGAATGTGTCTGTTTTATTTTTTGCAGGAGGAGATGGTCTATTTATTTTATTGATTTCTCAAAGGGAACATAAGCCAAAAGCTAGTGAAGAAAAATGTAACCACATCAAAACTTAAAACTTCAGAGCATCAAAGGGCACAATCAATGTAGTGAAAAGGCAACTTATAAAATGGGAAAAAATAATTGCAAATTGTGTATTCTTATAAGGGATTCATATCCAGAATATATAAAGAATTCCTATAACTCCATAACAAAAACCCAACTACACTTAAAAATGAGCAAAGAACTTGAATAGATGTTTCTCCAAAAAGATATACAAATGACCAAAAAGCATATGAAAAGATGTTTAACATCAGTAATCATTCCTGGGCAAGATGGCTGAATAAGAACACCTCCAGTCTGCAGGTCCCAGTGAGACCATCGCAGAAGGCAGATGATTTCTGCATTTCCAACTGAGACACGTGGTTCATCTCATTTGACCGGATAGACAGTAGGTGTAGCCCACAGAGGGTGAGCAGAAGCAGGGTGGAGCATCTCCTCACCCAGGAAGTGCAAGGGGTCAGGGAACTCCCTCCCCTAGCCAAGGGAAGCCATGAGGGACTGTGCCATGAGAAATGGTGCTATCAAGCCCAGATACTACACTTTTCTCATGATCTTCACAACCCATAGACCAGGAGATTCCCTTGGGTGCCTACACCACAAGAGCCCTGGGTTTCAAGCACAAAACTGGGCAGCTGTTTTGGGAGACACTGAGCTAGCTGCAGGAGTTTTGTTTTTTTGTTTTTTGGGGTTTTTTTTTTTTTGTACCTCAGTGGCACCTGGAACACCAGTGAGACAGAGCTATTGTTCACTCCCCTGGAAAGAGGGCTGAAGCCAGGGAGCCAAGTGGTCTTGCTCAGCAGATCCCACCTATACCCAGCCAAGCAAGCTAAGATCCATTGGCTTGAAATTCTCGCTGCCAGCACAGCAGTGTGAAGTCCACCCGGGATGCTCAAGCTTGCTGGAGGGGAGAGGTGCCTGCCATTACTGAAGCTTGAGTAGGTGGTTTTCCCCACACAGTGTAACAAAGGAAGTTCAAACTAGGAAGAGCCCACCACATTACCTCAAAGCCACTGTAGCCAGACTGTCTCTCTAGATTCCACCTCTCTGGGGAGGGCATCTCTGAAAAAAAGGTAGCAGTCCCAGTCAGGGGCTTATAGATAAAACTCCCATCTCCCTGGGACAGAGCATGTGGGGGAGGGGGCAGCTGTGGGCACAGTTTCAGCAGACTTAAATGTTCCTGCCTACCAGCTCTGAAGGAGCATTGGAACTCCCAAAGCAGCACTCAAGCTCTGCTAAGAGACAGACTGCCTCCTCAAGTGGGTCCCTGACACCTCCCAGAAGGGGTCAACAGATACCACACCTCATACAGGAGAGCTCTGGCTGGCATCTGGCAGGTGCCACTCTGGGACAAAGCTTCAAAAAGAAGGAACAGGCAGCAATCTTTGCTGTTCTGCAGCTTCACTAGTAATACCCAGGCAAACAGGGTCTGGAGTGGACCCCCATCAAACTCCAGCAGACCTGCAGCAGGAGTGCCTGACTGTTAGAAGGAAAACTAACAAACAGAAAGCAATAGTATCAACATGAACAAAAAGGATGACCATGCAAAAACTCCATCCAAAGGTCACGAAAAGCAAAGACTGAAGGTAGATAAATCCACAAAGATGCGGAAAATCCAGCACAAAAATGCTGAAAATTCCAAAAACCAGAATGCCTCTTCTCCTCCAAAGGATCACAACTCTTCACCAGCAAGGGAACAAAACTGGACAGAGAATGAGTTTGATAAATTGGCAGAGGTAGGCTTCAAAAGGTGGGTAATAACTAACTTCCGACCTAAAGGAGCATGTTCTAACCCAATGCAAGGAAACTAAGAACCTTGATAAAAGGTTAGAGGAATTGCTAACTAGAATAACCAGTTTAGAGATGAACATAAATGCTCTATGGAGCTGAAAAACACAAGAACTCCATAAAGCATATAAAAGTATCAATAGTTGAATCAATCAAGCACAAGAAAGAATATCAGAGATTGAAGATCAACTTAATGAAATAAACTGTGAAGACAAGATTAGAGAAAAATGAATGAAAAGGAATGCACAAAGCCTCCAAAAAATATGGGACTATGTGAAAAGACCACATCTGTGTTTGACTGGTGTCCCTGAATGTGACAGGGAGAATGGAACCAAGTTGGAAAACACATTTTAGGATATTATCCAGGAGAACTTCCCCAACCGAGCAAGACAGACCAATATTCAAATTCAGGAAATGCAGAGAACACCATAAAGACACTCCTCGAGAAGAAGAACCCCAAAACACATAATCAACAAATTCACCAAGGCTGAAATGCAGGAAAAAATGTTAAGGGCAGCCAGAGAGAAAGGTAGGGTTACCCACAAAGGGAAGCCCGTCAGACTCACAGCAGATCTCTCTGCAGAAAACCTACAAGGCAGAAAAGAGTGGGGGCCAATATTCAACATCTTAAAGAAAATAAATTCAACCCATAATTTCATATTGAGCCAAACTAAGTGCTTCATAAGTGAAGGAGAAAAAAATCCTTTGCAGACAAGCAAATGCTGAGGGATTTTGTCACCACCAAGCATACCTTACAAGAACTCCTGAAAGAAGCACTGAAAATGGAAAGGAAAAACCAGTAACAGCCACTGAAAAAGCAAACCAATGTAAAGACCATCGACACTATGAAGAAACTGCATCAACTAATAGGCAAAAATAACCAGCTAGTATCATAATGACAAGATAAAATTCACATATAATAATATTAACCTTAAATGTAAATGGGCTAAATGCCCCAATTAAAAAGCACGGCCTGGAAAATTGGATAAAGAGTCAAGACCCATTGGTGTGCTATATTCAGGAGATCCAGCTCACATGCAAAGACACATATAGGCTCAAAATAAAGGGATGAAAGAAGATTTACCAAGCAAATGGAGAGAAAAAAAAAGTGCATGGGTTACAATCATAGTCTCTGATAAAACAGACTTTAAACCAACTAAGATCAAAAAAGACAAAAAAGGACATTACATAATGGTAAAGGGATCAATGCAACAAGAATTGCTAACTGGCTGGGTGGAGTGGTTCACACCTATAATCCCAACACTTTGAGAGGCCGAGGCAGGTGGATTACCTGAGGCCAGGAGTTGAAAATCAGCCTGTTCAACATGGTGAAACTCCATCTCTACTAAAAACAAAAATTAGCCAGGCATGGTGGCATGTGCCTGTAATCCCAGTTACTCGGGAGGCTGAGGCAGGAGAATTACTTGAACCTGGGAGGCAGTGAGCTGAGATTGAGCCACTGCACTCCAGCCTGGGCAGCAGAGTGACACTTGTCTCAAAAAAAGAAAGAAAGAAAGAAAAAAGCTAACTATCCTAAATATATATGCACCCAATACAGGAGCACCCAGATTCATAAAGCAAGTTCTTATAGACCTACAAAGAGACTTAGACTTCCACAGAATAATAGTGGAAGACTAACACCCACTGTCAAGATCAGTGAGACAGAAAATTTACAAAGATATTCAGGACTCGAACTCAGCTTTGAAGCTAGTGGAACTAATAGACATCTATAGAACTCTCTACCCCAAATTAACAGAATATACATTCTTCTCAGCACCACATCACACTTATTCTAAAACTGACCAAATAATTGGAAGTAAAACACTCCTCAGCAAATGGAAAAGAACAGAAATGACAAACAGTCTCTGAGACCACAGTGCAATCAAATTAGAACTCAGGATTAAGAAACTCATTCAAAACTGCACAACTACATGGAAACTGAACAACCTGCACCTGAATGACTACTGGGTAAATAATGAAATTAAGGCAGAAATAAATAAATTCTTTGAAATCAATGAGAACAAAGACACAACATAGCAGAATCTCTGGGACATAGCTAGAGCAGTGTTTAGAGGAAAATTTATAGCACTAAATGCCCACAGGAGAAAGTGGGAAAGATCTAAAATGGGCCCCTAACATCACAGTTAAAAGAACTAGAGAAGCAAGGGCAAACAAATTCAAAAGCTAGCAGAAGACAAGAAATAACTTAGATCAAAGCAGAACTGAAGGAGATAGAGTCATGAAAAACCCTTCAAAAAAAAAAAAAATCAATGAATCCCGGAGCTGCTTTTTTTGAAAAGATTAACAAAACAGACACTAGCCAGAATAATACAGAAGAAAGGAGAGAAGAATCAAATAGACACAATAAACAATAATAAAGGGAATATCACCACTGATTCCACAGAAATACAAACTACCATCAGAGAATACTATAAACACCTCTACCCAACTAGAAAATCTAGAGAAAATGGATAAATTCGTGGACACATACGCCCTCCCAAGACTAAACCAGAAAGAAGTTGTATCCCTGAATAGAACAATAGCAAGTTCTGAAATTGAAATAGTAATTAATAGCCTACCAACAAAAAAAAAGCCCAGGACCAGACAGATTCAAAGCCAAATTCTACCAAAAGTATAAAAAGGAGCTGGTCCAGTTTCTTCTGAAACTACTCCAAACAATAGAAAAAGAGGAATTTCTCATACTCATTTTATGAGGCCAGCATCATCCTGATATCAAAACCTGGCAGAGACACAACAATAAAAGAAAATTTCAGGCCAATTATCCCTGATGAACGTCAATGCAAAAATCCTCAGTAGAATACTGGCAAACCAAATCCAGCAGCACATCAAAAGGCTTATTCACCATGATCAAGTCAGCTTTATCCCTGGGATGCAAGACTGGTTCAACACATACAAATCAATGAATGTAATCCACCACATAAAGAGAACCAATGGCAAAACCCACGTGATTATGTCAATAGATGCAGAAAAGGCCTTTCATAAAATTCAGCGGTCCTTCATGCTAAAAACTCTCAATAATCTAGGTACTGGTGGAATGTATCTTAAAATAATGAGAGCTATGTATGACAAACCCACAGCCAATATCATACCGAATGGGTGAAAGATGGAAGCATTCCCTTTGAAAACCGGTATAACACAAGGATGCCCTCTCTCACCACTGCTATTCAACATAGTATTGGAAGTTCTGGCCAGGGCAATCAGACGAGACAAAGAAATAAAGGGTATTCAAATAGGAAACAGGAAGTCAAGTTGTCTCTGTTTGCAGATGGCGTGACTTTATATTTAGAAAACCCCATTGTCTCAGCCCAAAATCTCCTTAAACTGATAAGTAACTTCAGCAAAGCCCCAGGATACAAAATCAATGTGCAACAATCACAAGCATTCCTATACACCAATAATAGCCAAATCATGAGTGAACTCCCATTCACAATTGCTACAAAGATAAGAAAATACATAGGGATACAATTTGCAAGGGATGTGAAGGACCTCAACAGAGATAACTACAAACCACTGCTTGAGGAAATAAGAGAGAACACACACAAATGGAAAAACATTCCATGCTCACGAATAGGAAGAATCAATATTGTAAAAATGGCTATACTGCCCAAAGTAATTATTGATTCAATGCTATCCCCACCAAGCTACCATTGACTTTCTTCACAGAATTAGAAAAAACTATTTTAAATTTCATATAAAATCAAAAAAGAGCCCATATAGCCAAGATGAAGAAAAAAGTAAAAAGAGCAAAGCTGGAGGGATCATGCTACCTGACTTCAAACTATACTACAAGGCTACAGTAATAAAAACAGCACAATACTGGTACCAAAACAGAGATATAAACCAATGGAACAGAACAGAGGCCTCAGAAATAATGCCACATAACTACAACCAACTGATCTTTGACAAACCTGACAAAAACAAGCATTGGGGAAAAGATTCCCTATTTAATAAATGGTGTTAGGAAAACTGGCTAGCCATATGCAGAAAACTGAAACTGGGACCCTTCCTTACACCTTACATAAAAATTACCTCAAGATGGATAAAAGACTTCAATGTAAAACCTAAAACCATAAATACTCTAGAAGAAAACCTAAGCAATACCATTCAGGACATAGGTATGGACAAAGACTTCATGGCTAAAACACCAAAAGCAGTTGCAACAAAAGCTGAAAGTGACAAATGGGATCTAATTAAACTAAAGAGCTTGTGCACAGCAAAAGAAACCATCATCAGAGGGAAAAGGCAAACTACAGAATGGGAGAAAATTTTTGCAATCTATCCATCTGTCAAAGGGCTAACACCCAGAATCTACAAAGAACTTAACAAATTTACAAGTAAAAAAGCAAACAACCCCATCAAAAAGTGGGTGAAGGATATGAACAGACATTTCTCAAAAGAAGGCATTTATGCAGCCAACAAACACATGAAAAAAAAGCTCATCATCACTGGTCATTACAGAAAAATCAAAACCACAATGAGACACCATCTCACATCAGTTGGAATGGCAATCATTAAAAAGTCAGGAAACAACAGATTCTGGAGAGGATGTGGAGAAATAGGAACACTTTTACACTGTTGAGGGATACTCAGTTCAGCCATTGTGGAAGACAGTGTGGCAATTCCTCAAGGATCTAGAAATAGCATTTAACTCAGCAATCCCATTACTGGGTATATATCCAAAGGATTATAAATCATTCTACTGTAACAACACATGTACATGTATGTTTATTGCAGCACTGTTCACAATAGTAAAGACTTGGATCCAACCCAAATGCCCATCCATGATAGACTGGATAAAGAAAATGTGGCACATATACACCATGGAATAATATGCAGCCATAAAAAATGATGAGTTTATGTCCTTAGCTGGAAATCATCATTCTCAGCAAACTAACACAGGAACAGAAAACCAAACGCTGCTTGTTCTCACTCATAAGTGGGAGTTGAACAATGAGAACACATGGACACAGAGAGGGAACATCACAAACACTGGGGCCTTTTGGGAGGGTGGTGGGAGGCTAGGAGAGGGCTAGCATTAGGAGAAATACCTAATGTAGATGATGGGTTGATGGGTGCAGCAAACCACCATGGCATGTGTATACCTATGTAACAAACCTGCACTTTCTGTACATGTATCCCAGAACTTAAAGTACAATAAAAAAAAATAATTAAAAAAAAAAGAGGGATGCTTTTTAAACTCATGAGTCCAGCATTATCCTGATACCAAAACCTGGCAGAGACACAACAATAAAAGAAAATTTCAGGACAATATCCCTGATGAGCACCAATGCAAAAATCCTCAATAAAATATTGGTAAACCAAATCCAGCAGCACATCAAAAGGCTTATCCACCACAATCAAGTTGGCTTCATCCCTAAGATGCAAGGCTAGTTCAACATACACAAATCAATAAATGTAATCCATGACATAAACAAAACCAATGACAAAAACCACATGATTATCTCAATAGATGCAGAAAGGGCCTTTGATAAAATTCAATACTCCTTCATGCTAAAAACATTCAATAAACTAGGTATTGATGGAACATGTCTCAAAATAATAAGAGCTATTTAAGACAAGTTCACAGGCAATATAATACTGAATGGGCAAAAGCTGGAAGCATTTCCTTTGAAAACCAGCACAAGACAGGGATGCCCTCTCTCACCACTCCTATTCAACATAGTATTGGAAGTTCTAGCCAGGGTAATCAGACAAGAGAAAGAAATAAAGGATATTCAAATAGGAAGAGAGGAAGTCAAATTATCTCTGTCTGCAGGTGATGTGACTATATATTTAGAAAACCCCATTGTCTCAGCCCAAAGTCTCCTTAAACTGATAAGTAACTTCAGCAAAGTCTCAGGATACAAAATCAATGTGCAAAAATCACAAGTATTCCTATATACCAATAATAGACAAACAGAGAGCAAAAACATGAGCTAACTCCCATTCCCAATTGCTACAAAGAGAATAAAATACCTAGGAATACAGCTTGCAAGGGATGTAAAAGACCTCTACAAGGAGAACTACATACCACTGCCTGAGGAAATAAGAGAGAACACACACAAACGGAAAAACATTCCATGCTCATGGATAGGAAGAATCAATATTGTAAAAACAGCCATACTGCCCACAGTAATGTGTAGATTCAATGCTAACCCCATCAAGCCACCATTGACTTTCTTCACAGAATTAGAAAAAAACTACTTAAAATTTCATATAAAATCAAAAAAGAGTCCATATAGCCAAGATGAAGAAAAAAGTAAAAAGAGCAAAGCTGGAGGGACCATGCTACCTGACTTCAAACTATACTACAAGGCTACAGTAATAAAAACAGCACAATACTGGTACCAAAACAGAGATATAAACCAATGGAACAGAACAGAGGCCTCAGAAGTAATGCTACATAACTACAACCAACTGATCTTTGACAAACTTGACAAAAACAAGCATTGGGGAAAAGATTCCCTATTTAATAAATGCTGTTAGGAAAACTGGCTAGCCATATGCAGAAAACTGAAACTGGAACCCTTCCTTACACCTTATATAAAAATTACCTCAAGATGGACAAAAGACTTCAATGTAAAACCTAAAACCATAAATATTCTAGAAGAAAACCTAGTCAATACCATTCAGGGCATAGGCATGGGCAAAGACTTCATAACTAAAACACCAAAAGCAATTGCAACAAAAGCCAAAATTGACAAATGAGATCTAATTAAATTAAATTCTGCACAGCAAAAGAAACCATCATCAGAGGGAAAAGACAAACTACAGAATGGGAGAACATTTTTGCAATCTATCCACCTGACAAAGGTGTAATATCCAGAATCTACAAAGAGCTTAAATTTACAAAAAACAACTCCATCAAAAAGTGGGTGGAAAATATGAACAGACACTTCTCAAAAGATGACATTTATGTGGCCACAAACATATGTAAAAAAAGCTCATCTTCACTGGTCATTAGAGAAATGCAAATCAAAACCCACAATGAGATACCATCTCATGCCAGTTAGGGTGGCCTACAGTGGCCATCATTAAAAGTCAGGAAACAACAGATGCTGGAGAGGATGTGGAGAAATAAAAATGCTTTTACACTGTTGTTGGGGGTGTAAATTAGTTCAACCATTGTGGAAGACAGTATTGCGATTTCTCAAGGATCTAGAACTAGAAATACCATTTGACCCAGCAATCTCATTACTGAGTATACGTCCAAAGGATTATAAATTATTCTACTATAATGACACATGCACATATATGTTTATTACAGCACTGTTCACAATAGCAAAGACTTGGAACCAATCCAAATGCCCATCAATGTTAGACTGGATAAAGAAAATGTGGCACATATACACCATGGAATACTATGCAGCCATAAAAAAGAATGAGTTCATGTCCTTTGCAGGGACATGGATGAAGCTGGAAACCATCATTCTCAGCAGATTAACACAGGAACAGAAAACCAAACACTGCATTTTCTCATTCATAAGTGGGACTTGAACCATGAAAACATATGGGCATAGGGAAGGAACATTACACACCAGGACCTGTCAAGAGGTGGGGGGCTAGGGAAGGAATAACATTAGGAGAAATATCTAATGTAGATGACAGGTTAATGGGTGCAGCAAATCACCATAGCACATATATACCCATGTAACAAACCTGCACATTCTGCACATGTATCTCAGAACTTAAAGTATAATTTAAAAAGAGAGTAGAAAAAAATAAAGGGTTCAAATAGTTTTACAACTTGCAAAAAAATCACTGATCATTAGGAAAATATAAGTCAAAACCAAATGAAATATCACCTCACAGCCATAGGATGTTTACTATAAAAATATACAAAATAACAAGTGTTAGCAAGGATAAAGAAAAAATTGGAAGCCTTATTTCCTGTTGGCGGGCACTATGTTGTAATGCAGGCACTATGAAAAACTGTATATATATATAGCAGTTCCTCCAAAAATTGAAAATAAAATGACCATATGATCTGGAAATTTCACTTCTGCATATCCACCCAAAAGAATTGAAAGCAGGATCTCAAAAAGGTATTTGTATACTCATGTTCATAGCACCATTATTCACAATACCCAAAAGGTGGAAGCAACGCAAACATCCATCAACAGATGAATGTGGTATATGCATAATAAACAAAATGTAGTATATGCGTACAATGGATGAAACAGAGGATGTTATATTAAATGAAATAAGCTAGTCACAAAAGAAAAACAGCATTATATGAGGCACCTAGGGTAGTCAAGGTCATAGAGACAGAAAGAATGGTAGTTGCAAGGGCCTGCAGGGAAGGCCTAACAAATGGGTAGTAGTACCAACTTCCCATTTTACCAGATGAAGAGAGTTCTAGGCGTTCGGCTGCACAACAATGTGAATGCACTTAATGTATCACTAAATTTACTTATAAATTGGTAAGAATTAAAATTTTTGTTACTTGGATTTTACCACAATTTAAAAAAATCTTTTAAAACTTTTTAAAGGAAGAAAGTGAAACCTACCATAAACTTGAGAATTTATTTTAGAGTCCAAAATAATGGATTAAAAAAGATTGGATTTCGGTCACATTATATTTTTTCTTCTTCAGAGATTAAGTAATTTATTGGATTGAGGTTTGGTTAGAAGTGTGTAACTGGCCAGAATTTCTTAGATAAAGATGGCTTTGAAGATGTGGTTTGCAAATGCCAATTTGGTTTTAGATTTTAATGGATAACACATGCCAAATAAGTTTATTGCTATGCAGCCAATGCTAGCAGCTCTGTCCTTTGGTAAAAAAAGAATGCAACATGATATGATAAGAGGAACGTTAAACCTGGAGTCAAATCTAGGCCAACCTGGGCACAATGGCTCATGCCTGTAATCCCAACACTTTGGGAGGCCAAAGTGGGTAGATCACCTGAGGTCACGAGTTCAAGACCAGCCTGGCCAACATGGTGAAACCCTGTCTCTACCAAAAAAACACAAAAATTACCCAGGCATGGTGGCACATGCCCATATCCCAGCTACTCAGGAGACTGAGGCAGGAGAATCACTTTAACCTAGAAGGTGGAGGTTGCAGTGAGCTGAGATCGATCGTACCATTGCACCCCAGCCTGGGTGATAGAGTGAGACTCCATCTCAAAAAAAATGAAAGGAAGGGAAAGGGAAGGGAAAGGGAAAAGGGGAATGGATAGAGGAAAGGGAAAAGGAAAGAAGAAAGGAAAGAAAAGGAAAGGAAAGGAAAAAGGAAAGGAAAGGAAAGGGAGGCAAAGAAATCAATCAATCAATCAGGGCCTGAATCCTTATTCTAGCACTTGTGACCCAGGGCAAGTCAAACAACTTCACTAAGTCGCAGATTCTTCCTCTATAAAATAGGGCAGATAAACCCTGTCCTACTATTTCATTTTTAGGAGCCTCCAATAAGAAAATGTGTATGCATATACTTTATAAACTGTAAATGTGATTTCAAAGAAGGTATTAATATTATTTCCACTTATGATCCTTGGTTTATGTTCTCTTTCAATTATTTTTACATCACTTTTCTAAATCAATCTGTTATTTGTTAGTTCTGTTAACTTAAGCAATTTAGCACACAATGAAGACTACAGTAAATGATTAATACCAGCCTTATGAAAACTATCTTCCAATCTTTACTAATGTGCAGACATACATCTCTAATTATAATTACCTGTTGCATGCCACCTTATATTCTGTCTCTTCCACTTAACATTATACACCATTCTCGGGTATTAACATGCCATGTAAAATAACTATGGCACTGCAAACCATCAACATGCCATAGTTTGCAACATGGCTCCTGAACGAGCCTTGGTCTTCAAATATCAACCAATAAACAGAAAACTTTAGAGGAAAACCTATGTGCTGGATATACCCTTATACAAAAGTGCTAGACTATAATCTGACAGGGTTGGGAGTAGAGGTGGTATCCACCTCCTTGTCTGAGAGAATTCTGAGGCAATAACTGAAGGAAGACAGTAATGATGAAAATATTTCTACAGGACAGAGACCTGAAGCCTGCCAACTTACTAACCAAGAAGCAAGACTACATTTATCACAAGTCAAAGACCAAAACAGTCCAGTAGGGAGCAAGGAGACTAAATACAAAGTAGCCCACAATTTCAGTAGTGGAGTTCATGAAAACTTGGGTTTGAGTTCTGATTCTGCCTCCAATGGGGACCACTTACTTAACATTGGTACTTCACCTCTATAAGTCTTCATTGTTCCATCTATAAGAGATAATAGTAGCATCTTACTCATAGGGTTGTTTGGAAAAGCAAATGGGGTCATATACATAAAACATGCAGCACATGCTCAAAAACTGCAGATATGAAATTAAGTTTGGCACCATGTTTCTATATGTAACTACACACAATGTAAAGGCTAAATGAGGTCTCTGTGGAATGTGCAAGTCCTATCAATCTTGTGGGAATCAGATCTACTCAATGAAGGGGTGCCAACTGAATCCCTTCTTAGGGATGTTAAATGTTTTACAAAAGCAGCACTTTGTTTGCATTCAGTCAGTGAAAGGATAACACCCATACCTTCTACTCTAAACCCTTGACTATCTCCTAGGTGCAGATCCCAAAATTCCAATCATCTAGCATTAATAAAGCAATGTACAAGCCAGCCCTACCTCAAGTCTCAGAAAATGTTAGGTTGCAATTCATCCTTCATTAGACAGCAGTAACTATTAGCAAAGAAAGAGATCAAAGTCCACTTCTAGATGTTACAGAGTTGTTAATGCAAAGAAGATTTATCCACATGTGAAAGCAAATTCTGCAGCCTGAGGAAGGCAGGTGCCATGAAAGCAGCACCTTTCAAGGAGATTCACAGAGTTACTAAATTCTAAGGGTCTGAAACTGCCCAACAAGCCATGACACCCAGCAGCTTCAGGATGTTTTTTCCTTTAATATTGACCCAGGATCGAAGGTCAGCTCCTTGCTTCACTGGGCAGAAAAGATAGTTTCCAACATGTAGAAAACATTAAGGAGTTGATGTAAGCAAGGGAACTTTAAGGAAGGGAACTTTTATAATTTTTCTATTTTTTCCAAAATTTGTTCATTATAGGCATATCCTCTGCTCTCAGAATCTAACTCCTAGGTGTATACTCAACAGACAGGCTTCAAATGTGCACTGAACACATGTACAAGATAGTAATGGCAGCTTCACTTCTAACAGCCCCAAGGTGGAAACAACCCAAATGTCCATGATTGGAATGGATACATAAATTATGACATATTTATATAAAGGAATAATAGCGAGCAATAAAAATGAATAAACTACCACAATATACAATATAAAGGAATCTCCCAAACATAATTTTGAATCAAGAAGTCAGACAAAAAAGAATATATACCATATAATTGCTTTTGTAAAAAGCTCAAAAATAGGGCAGCCTCTTCTATGGTATTGGAAGTTATGAGAGTGGTCACCTTTGGCTGGGGAAAGGGCAAGGGGAAGAAGGGGATAGGGTCTGGGAAAGTGTCAGTGAAGTTCTGGGATGCTGGAAAGGTTCAATTTCCTGATCTAGACGGTAGTATATGAGTGTTAACTCTGTGCTCATTCATCAAACATTTTGATTTGTGCATTTTCTATATGCACATTATATTTCAATTAATTTTTTATCAAAATAGATATTTACTTTATTGCAATCTTTTTTAAATTTTCTGTATTTTATGTTTTGAAATCTTAAAACATCTTTCTGGCTAGAGAGAAGCTGCCCTTCTTGGAGCTGGTCAATTCTTGAGGTAACAAAGGGCCCAGCCTGGGTACATCTACATGCAAACTAACCAGTCCAGAGCCACATCTCCTCTATCTGGCCATACACCCCAGGGGGTAACATTCTTTTGTTTAGTCATCCTCAGGCCCGGTGCCAGATAACTAGGCACCACGATTAATTCCAAAGCCTGTGGAAATTATTCAAGCTAGCCAGTCCAAAACTATTTATCTGGCCCTGCCTTGCCTTCATTCCAGGGAACCACAATGAAGGCAGTGGCTTAAACTCTTCTGCCTTCTGACCACCTGGTGTCTTTTTCATGTGGCCCTGTGTGATATGGCATGACGTTCCTCTTGTCTTTAGAATCTGCAAGCGTAACAGACTTTTTTTCCTGAACCTTTCCTATATCTTTTCTTATGAGCACACCTGACTGACCATCTCATAAAAGAATACAATGTTTAGCACATTGACTAATACATGTAAAAAACAGAGACATTGCCTAGAACTGAACAATTCAACCTAATTTTCTTATAATTAAACCAAAAAAATAAAACCATGTGTTGAAGTTGCCAACTGAGGCATTATCATTAAGTTAAACTTCCTTCTTTTGTCCAAATAACCTGACGTGAAGCTCTAATAATTCGTTATTACCATCTTTATGTTACATTATTTTTATTTGTTTGATTTGACAAGTTTCATATATTCATTATTGCTCTGAAACTATTTCCTTTTTTCATATGTACTACCAATCTCTTTTAAGTCTTGAGGAGTATCCCACCCTTCTTAATAGGCCAAAATTTAATCAAATAATTCATTTTCATATTTCATAATTGTGTTAATGTGTTTAGTATATTCTCTCTGAATATTCCCAGCTTCAACAATTCTAATGTTTCAGACTCTGTTGATGAAATGCCAGTGTTGGAGTTTCTTTTTATACATATCTTTCTGGCTTCCTGATCATTTTAGTTGCCTTCTTTGGACTGGATCCACATTATATTTTTCCTAAGTTCTCAATGTGCAGTGATTACATAGGAGGTGAGGGAGCTCTGCATTAAAGAGCCTCCCTCTCTTGCCCAGCCTTTCCTGGGCCTTTTTGGCAGCTTTAAGGAAGACAGCAAGTTGTCTGGTTGGCCTAGACCAAAGCTGTTAGCTCACCTTTCAAACATGTTATTTAAAAAGTGCATTATTTTTATTTTCCACATTGAAGCTCCTCTGCCTCATTTTGAAACACTCCAGAACAGATCCTTCTGTTAGCTTCTAAAAAAAAAAAAAAAAAGCTACTAGACATTCCTAGAGTTTGAGTATTTTTGCAAAGTTGGCAACTTCTGTTCTCCTACCTTCAAAATAATTATAAAAGACATAAAAATGTATAGGCCCAGCACCAGCTACTACATGACCTCACATTTAGCCTTGCTGATCCAGAGAAGTACTTATGTAATTCTTAGTTTACATTTGCTGGCATTCCTCTGGTTTCTTATCCTTGATAGCATATTTTTCAAAGTCTACAATAATACATTTTTAAAAGATTTTGACAAGAAATCTGTCTGACCTTTCAAAAATCCAATACATATGTCTAGTAGTTGACACATTCAAATAATGACAAAATAATAATTCACACTGGAAGCTTATCATGTACTGAGCCCCCTTGCTAAGTGATTACATGGTTTTTATCTCTTTTAATCCTTTCAAATATCTGATGAGATAAGTATTATCAGCATTCCTGAGGTCACCTTTTTCTCCAATGGCATAGTCTTAATGAGAATTCTGGTATGACAGATGCTGTCCACACTCTGAACACATTACTACCCCCTTTTCAGCTTATTTACTCCTTAAATAATTGAACTAGATACTACAAGTTTTATGAAACATTATGAATCTTCATGATCCCATCTTAAAGCACCAAAGTGCATTTCAAAGCTAAATTGAAGTCACTTTTGGATTAGGAATACTCTTAAATAATCTGCCACCATTAGTATTGGTAATCACCATTTGAAAGTAAATAGTAACAATTAAAAGAGTAATTGGAAAAAATATACTTGACCTAAAGTTTTGTACAAAGAAAGGAACAGAAGGAATCCCCTATTTTGTCCCACTTCCCTGCTGCATGCTAATGTGATTCTGTTACACTGAAGATATTGCTAGCAAGCAAATATGTAGGCAGGTATATTTGACATCATTATATTTATTAGTTTAGTTTTTCACTATTGTCCTCTCTTCTCAAGTAAGAAAACAATGGGACTAGTATGCCAGCCACTTATTTAATGTTAATATATAAACTGTACTTTAATTTTATTTATTATTTTATTTTATCTTTAAGATGGAGTCTCACTCTGTCTCCCAGGCTGGAGTGCAGTGGCATGATCTCAGCTCACTGCAACCTCCGCCTCCTGGGTTCAAGCAAGTCTCCTGCCTCAGCCTCTCAAGTAGCTGGGATTATAGGCGCATACCAGCACGCCCAGCTAATTTCTGTATTATTAGTAGAAACGGGGTTTCACCATGTTGGCCAGGCTGGTCTCGAACTCCTGATCTCATGATCTGCCTGCCTTGGCCTCCCAAAGTGCTGGAATTATACAGGCGTGAGCCATCGCACCTGGCCTGTACTTTAATTTTAAAGGGCCATTGTAAATGCCCAGAATCTGGTCTGCAGAAATCTCAAGAAAGAGGTACTTAAATTTTCAGAGAAAAAGTTAAGGGCTAAGGAGTCACCAAGAACATTATGCTAATGTATACAAATACTTATAAACAGAGTCCACTAAATTAGAAGCTTTGAACTGAATCGGTAAGATAAATGAAGGTCTCTATGACAATGTTCCTCTAAGACTGCTCCTCTAAAACAGGCTCAGATGAGGACAAGGAGATTTTAAAAGGCTTAATTTGAAGCAAGCTACAAAAAGAAGCCTGATAGTGAAGAACTGCTGGACAGAAGTGAACTGGCATAAATTTCATTTTAGAAGAAGTATTTTCATGCTCAACATTATTAGCTCTGTGACTGAATCAAGAAGAACGCTTGAAAATTAATTACTCCTCTACTCAAAAATGGAGATAAGCCAACACACACAGGCCAAGAAAAAGCTCGTTAGCCAAGTGTTTTAATGTGAAAGTCCTGAGGTCATGGAATACTCTGCGCGTACCTCAGTCACCTTTGGGAATTGGGCAATGAAGAAGGAGAGCTGATGGGACCTAAAAGACATCTATTCATCTCAAGTAAAAGCCAATTTCACCAAGGTTGAACTGCCTCCCTGGAGCAGATGATAAAATATTCACCAGGAATAGGATTTTCCGTGAAGAAGAAAGAAAGAAAGAAAAAGAAAACTTTAGATCTTTTCACTGTGTCTGCCTTACTTGTTCTAACTGCAGTTGCAAAGGGAAGGAGGGGGAAAGGAAGGAAAAAGGAAGGGAGGGAGGAAAAAAAGAAGGGAGTGAGAAAGGGTTGCCAAAGGTAACTCTTCCTTCTTTGTCCAAAGGGCTATCTAACATTTATGGTGAGGCTAAGAGTGTGGCATTTAAACGTCCCACCACTGCCACATTTTATTCTTTTACTCTGCTATATGTTTTTCACAGTGCTCATTGTCATGTGCTGGTTGTCATCTATTTTCTCCATTGCATACAGGCAGGGATGTTGTCTCACTACTGCTGTGGCTCTAGATCCTAGAACAGTGCCTAAAACACTAGGCACTCAGTAAATATGTGTGAAATGACTGCACAAATGAGTGAATTGGTGAGTTAATTAGCTATGATACCAGAATATTTTGTTTTTTCAAAATATTAATATCTGGGCTTCCTTTCTCTCATCAGCCATATTGATATAAAGCTGAGATGATTCTGACATTACTTTTCCAACCCCAAGCCCAATTTAGGACCACTTTCTTAAGCACACACATATACATACACAAGTTTTTGTTGCCAATAAATTCATGATTAAAAAAAATACACTCTGGTAGAAAGGAAGAAGACAGGAATGGGACATTTTTAGAAAGAAGAGAAATAGCAAAAAATACACCCTCTACATTAAAGAAATAAAATTAAAATAGAAATGAGATATCAATTTTTAAAATCTTTGTCATTGGGATAAGCAATGATCACTTTTGCAAGTATACAGGGAGATGAGCGCTTTTACATGCTGCTAGTAGGAATGTCAAATGTTAGGTATTCTCTTCATACCACATAGTCTTGGTAGAGCTGTCAACTACAATGTCCATGCTTCTGCCACAGAGGTAAGCCCACGATGGTCATAGCATCCACCAGAAGGAAGATAAGAAGTTGTGCTGGGAAGACTAATTCTTTCCCTGATGCAAATTACTCCAGATATAAAACAATGTTCAATTTATTCAGACAAATCAATGGCCCAAGGACTGATCTAACGTTCTTCAACTGGCTATAAGTACAGCACCTTCTATGGACTTTTGGAGGAGGAGCAAGGAAAAGAACATTATTTTTTTTAAAGAGGCAGAGCCAAGAAAGATGTACTATCTAAAGCAATGGAAATAAAACTACCCTGTAAGTGTCCAGATCCTATCAAACCAAAATCCCATAGAACCACATCCTTATCTAATAACATTGTAATGAAGAAAATAAAAAAGGAAGTGCTTATTGAATGATGTGCCAGGCATAGCTGTGTATGTGTTGATCCTCTCCCTGCGTATGTTTCTTTCTTTAAAGACAATAGCTCTCCTTCATAAGTTATAATAGATGTTTACCAATATATATGCTGGAAAAGACACGAACAATTCGGTGTTTGGTATCAATACTAAAAATTTTAAAGGGATTTTCATTTGCTTTGGCTGAAGATAGGTTAGATAATGAGTCATTTTTTCAATAAAATCCCTATGGAAATTTTTTGTTTCACTCATCTTTTTCTAAACTGATTTTAAGTAAATGGAAATGTGTTCTTCTTTCAATATAATTTAAAGAGAATCAAGAGCAATGTTCAGAGGTTTTTTTTTAAACAAAATATCCTCCACTGAAATATACCAAGAACATCATATCTACAAAGAAAATGTGAATTCTGAACCTAGGCACTTTCAGCGATGTAAACGTCAAATTGTTGAGTCCCCAGACCTGGCTGGTGGCAACAGGGGCAAGGGTGATACTGGTTCATCACTTTGTAGGAGAAATGGCAGATTTTGAATCATCTGGGGTAAAGTTTATAAGTTACATTTTTGATTATTTTCTCCACGCTTCCTCTTTAGGAATTCTGGAAATTACATTTGGTTGAATGGGAATGATAAAAAAGAGAATAACCATGTCTACTGCTGGGTAAAAGTTTATGGAAAGGCCTTATTCCCATTTTTCCTTTCCTTCCTACCCTTCCTACAAATAACAGAATGTTCTTTTGAAAGTACATGAGAAAAACAAGTCTTCACTTTCACCATCAAATCCAGAGCCACTGAACTACCAGAATCAATTGGCTCTAGATCTGATTCTAGATCTGTGTGCAAGGATCTTTTTTGAATAATGACTTCTTTTCCTCTGGGTAGATAACCAGTAGTGGGATTACTGGATCAAATGGTAATTCTACTTTCAGTTCTTTAAGGAATCTCCACACTGTTTTCCATAGTGGTTGTACTAATTTATATTCTTACCAGCAGTGTAAAAGTGTTCCCTTTTCACCACATTTACACCAGCACAAACTAATTCTAGTTATTTTAAAGTGAATGAAGCACTATTCATAATTATACCAGGACAATAAGCATAAGCCAGTGCTATCTCAGAAAAATTTGGATATATGCTCACCCTGCTTATTAGAGACAAAAGCATTTCCCAGAAGACCTGAGAGCTTAAAAGGGGCTCCCCTTCTCTGAGCACTTTGCCACCTATATAGGTTTCTGTTAGCAAAGAAGAAGATGGGTTTATTGTTGAACAGGCAACAAAGCATATCCACCATAATCCCAGCCAACAGTCCAGCTCTATGATAATAAACTCTATTTGCTCATTAGGTCCTAAAAATAAAGAAGACAGCCTGCTTTTCTGAGAACAAAGTTGTAGGAGGAAGAGATAGATCTTTGATGGTAGTAACCATGCCTCCCCCTGCATAAATCCTCACAAATACCATTATTAGATACAAAACCCTCTACTGTTCCACTTGAGTTCATATTCTCAGAGTGTAAAGAGGAGTACCCTATCCTTGGCAATGCCTGCACTTGGCTTTTCAGTAAGTAGACATTCGTTCCTTAACCCAAAGCCCATGTATGCCATGCAGGCAAGCAGAGATACATTTAACTCTCACTGTCAGGTTGAATGGCATTTATATTCTCAAAGTTGAGAATTCCAGAATAAATATTTTAAGACTTTATTCTAGTTTCATTCTCCAAGTTGTAACAATCAAATATTGCCTTACATAATAACTATTCCATTTACAAAAAAAAAAAAAATCATTTGATGCAACTTTAAACCAAAAAGCCTCAAAGTCCTGAAAGGTTATTAATAAGGTTGGAAGCAGTCAAACAGATATGCAATTAACATCTTTGTTGTCCTTTTTTGATGGCATCTGAACTATCCGAAAACGTAAAATCAACCCTCTGTTCTAAGACTTTGTTTCTTATGGTGTGAACACATACAGAACATGCCTTAAAAACTAAATGCTGAGGGCACTGAACCAGTTCAAGTTCAGTATGTTCACAACCAAAGGGGAAATACTTGCTGTCAGATCTTGACTTCCCTTCACATTTATACAGTATGATGGTTAAGGTCCAAAAGCCAAGACTTTCATATTCAGGATGAAAAAATTACTATTAACCTTTATTTTTCTATTATTAAATCTTCATTTCTATCTGGAATAATTGACAATGAAGAGTAGAAATGAAGATAAATGTTTCTACATTTGCTTTAATCTGATGCCTGACATAAGAAGGGAAGGTGAGGTTACAACAACCATTGGCTAGAGCAAATGGTCATGAGGAGAATGCTGTAGGATGCATGTGCTTGCATGGGTACATGTTCCAGGATGATGCTGGTCACTCAGGAAGAACTCTGACTCCATCGCCACACCTCTAAGAGCATTGGTTCCAAAATCCCTGAAAACAGGAATTTAACCTGTATGTCAACTACTGATGAAATATAGTAGTTGACAACTACTAAGTAGTACTAATTTCAACTACTAAGCTTCTGAAATATAGAAAACTTTTTAAAATATATATATTCTATTGTGTTTTAGGTTTTGGGGTGCATGTGAAGAACATGCAAGATTGTTGCCTAGGTACATACATGGCAATGTGGTTTGCTGCCTGAAAACTTCTAATTAAATAGAAGGCAATAGAAACTGGACAACATTCTCCATTTTTAAAATAATTACAACCCCATCATTCTAAACTGATGACTTCTACTTAGTTTTTAGTGTGGATTAAGAGCCAGCACTCTTATTTATTTTTATTTTTATTTTTTGAGATCCTCACTGCATCACCCAGACTGGAAGCACAGTGGCACAATCACTGCAAACTTGAACTCCTGGGCTGACAGGATCCTCCCATCTCAGCCTCCCCAGCAACTAGGGCTACAGCCATATGCTACCATACCCAGCTAATTGTTGTATTTTTTGTAGAGATGGAGTCTCATTATGTTGTCCAGGCTGGTCTCAAACCTCTGGCCCATGTAATCCTCCCACCTCAGCCTCCAAACGTGCTGGGAATACCAAAAGGAGTCACTACACCTGGCCAGCACCTCTCTTTCCATAAATGTATAACAGGCCCAAGAAAAGAGAGAGCTCTAACTCTACTTTGGCTTCTGTGGGCATTTACCAAGGAAGATTGGTACTCTCTTGAACATGCCTTCCAATGGTTGTGTATATTCTCTCCCAATCAATCTAGCTCAATTTTTTACCCAAGCACTAGTACTTCACTATTAGTTTCAGCCACATTGAATTAGTTAAAAACAAAAAAGAAATCAATTCAAACATTTAAAAAACATTATATTTCTCATGAATTAAACAAAAGAGCAATGCTGCCTTAGTAGTGGTCTCCTTCATGGCTCATTTTTTTTTCACACAACAACAAGAAATGATGTAATGAAGAAGATATTAAATAGAGACGTACTTCTCAGGAACAGCAACTTTCTGAATTTAAATTATTGTCAATGATGGGGAGAATAGGGCAATGGCTGTTTCATACCGGTCAAACAAAAGAATTTTCATTTAGTACATTGCAAAGTAAATTTGCTACAGTCTCCTACTAAGATCTCAGGTTGAACCCTAAGAGCATCACAAAGTCCACCTTCCACCTTGGAAGACTTAGCTGATTTCTTTGCTTTGCAGTTCCTCATACAGAGATCGCATATCAAACATGTCATCCCAGGAAAAGCACCAAAGTGAAATGCAGTCAGGATCCTGTCCAAGTGTATTCGAGGGTCGACAGTCAAACAGATGCAGGTAAAATTTTTCTTCAGCAATGGTCGCAAAAAGACACAAGAACATGTTTTGCTTGTTTGCTTTTAACATTCCTCATTTGTGTAGCCTAAAATTGTGTATTACTTGACAAATGGGGAGATAATTTTAGTCAGAGGACAAATTCCGTCAGACATGGATGATTTGCCCCACATTTCCTGAGCCTCAATGGTGGTTATCAGGAAAGGCACACCTAAGTCAGCATTTAAGGGTGAAAGAGTTGGAAGGTAAAATAACTCCAATAACAAGAAATAAATTCCCTACTTAAGTAAAATTGTTCTCAGTATACAAGTTCACTCTAACCTCTTCTGGATATAAAATAAGTCTCTCCTCTAGGATTAAAGACACCACCAATTGGGGTGCTCTGAGCTAGCAACACTAACACTTAATTTAAGAACTTCATAGCCAAGTCACACTTCACACTCACAGTTATTGAAATAAACCTTCTCTGCTTCTATGTGGCTCTTCTGTCCTAGAACTTGAGATCCCCTTTTACACTAGTATTATATAGTGACATGAAAAAATGCTGTTTTTAAAGTTAAATGGAAAAAAATGTGATACACAGAAATATGGTGATAGTAGTCATTCTTGAGGTGTGAATATTAGTACTGTGGGTAGTACTAATATTTCTTTCTCCTTCAACTATTCCCAGGGTTCTTCAACAAGTATGTTATTTTCATAAAGAAAAATAAATGCATACAAACTAATAGTCACAATAATTACATTCTTGATAGAGTCTCATCCTGAAATAAAGCATCTGTATTTTTCTAAATGAAAATGTTATGCAGTTCTCTTCAGTAGGTTTATTTCCTATTCAACTTTTGTCTTCACTTTTTTCATTTCATTAGAATTTCCAGTTTTATCTTACATTGGAAAGGGTTCTCTCTTTGATCCTCTTTAACAGAACATTTAGGCATTAGTTGAATATGAATAAATTATACATACTGTGTTGTAACATATAAATATCTTCCAAGTATCTATGTATTGCTCCTTTACAGAAGAATATCTTGAAGATAGGAAAATTATTTTTCTGTGCATAATGTACAGCTGTAACTATGAAGGCTAAAGTGGAAAAATAATACAGGCCTATTCTCTTACCTGAAAAAAAAGTTTTATTTATCCATTATCTGTTCAAATGTTCCCAAAACCCATCAGCTGAAGTCCCAGAGTCCTGACTGATAAAGTGTGGAAGAGATGTCCTCGATCTGGGCTATTCTGAGAGCAAGGTGTATCAACTTTCTGCTGCTTCCAAAATATAACCTTAAGAGTATGCCAGTGGAATACTTGATTTTTGAGGAAGACTGCATACCAATGAGCCTGCCAGGTCAGTTAGCTACAAAACGTACTTCCAGCTAAATCATTTAAGCGTGCCCTCTGATGCACAGCAAGCCCTTTTAAATACAGTTTCCTCATTGAATTGAAATTATTCGCACAAACCTCTATCACTCTGGACATGAGGGCTCCATGAGGATAGAATTTCTCCTTCTCCTTCCTGCTCAGTTCTTATCAGAGTGCTTAGTACATTGTTAATATTTATTAAATATTCAAACTTAACAGTAGAATTGATTATTTGAACTTTTAGATGAATAAGGCTATGGCCAGTAAAATGTTTTTTAAATCAGGCCTGTGTGACAGACACAGATTAGCCAAGGCATGGCACTTGGACATCTTTCTCTGCCCAGTCCTGCTCCCCCAGGCCTTCCTCTCACAAGGCTTAATCCCTAGTTAACACTGTACACCTGAAAGTTTCAGTTTCTGCTTCCATAAAGTCCAATCTATGACTGCTGGGAAATAAAATGGAAGACAAAGTAGACTTCAAGGCAAAATAATGGCCTCTGATGTAATGTCACATCCTCAAAGAGGTCTTTGCTGAACCCTTCTCTAAAACAGGTCCCCTCGATCACTCACACATACTTCCCTCCTCTTCATTCCCCTCACATTGCTTTTTCTTCCTGGCAGTATTTCTTCCTGAATTGTCTGCTTGCTTACTGTCTATCTGTACTAGAAGATAAATTCCATAAAGCAAGGATTTGACTTCTTCATTGCTGTATGCACAGCACCTGAGAGCACTGACTGGAATATAGTAAGCTTTCAATAAATATTTATTGAATGAATAAACCATTACTACATTTATTATCTTGGAAGCATAAAGGGAAAACATAGAAGCCAGGCTCTATATGTTGAAATTTTAATAAGAGTTTCTTATGGGTAAACTTAAAAAATATATAAGCGATATTCTAAATCGTCTCAGCTGTTAATTGGATTCAACAGTTGTAACTATAAGCCTTTGTGCAATCATGGAAATAATTACAAATTCACAAATCCTGAGCAAATAAAAATCTGAGGCATTCCTAAGAGGATTATCATCTACCTTTCCCCACTACTGTATTTGGGTTTGGTTTCCACATCACCCTTTTCTTGTTTTGTTAGAGAAAACTTCAAGAATATTTGTTTTAGGAAGCTCTCATGTTGTCAGAGGCTAGAGAGGGAGATTTTAACAGAAGAAAAATGCCATGCCAAGAAAGAGAAGGATATGACATTATTCTGTGTGGGCTCAGCCTATTCATTAATTCATTTAAAAGTGTGCATTCACTTTTTAAATGATGTATGTAAAAGCACAGCAACATAAAGATAACTTGCAAAGCCTTGGAAGTAGATCCAGCCACCTAGGAGAGAGCTGCTTTTCAATGCTGGCTGCTCATTAGAGTTTATATTGTATCCCTCTATGCTTCACCTCTGACACTTCACACTCCTTACCTGGTATTTCCTTCCTCACACTCCTCACTGCATGCTTCCTGTTTCCCATTCACAAATGGAAAAGTTTATCATGGTATAATTCTATTAGCCTTCCCATTTATACTATGTGCCATTGTTGTCATCTCTTTTCCTTCTATATTCATCATAAACTCCACCTTAAAATGCTATTTTTTTGCTTTTATTTATTTATTTACTTTTGAAACAGAGTCTTGCTCTGTCTCATGGGTTGGAGTGCAGTGGGGTGATCTCAGCTCACTGAAACCTCCACCTCCTGGGTTCAAGCGATTCTCCTGCCTCCGTCTCTTTAGTAGCTGTAATTACAGGTGCCCACCACCATATCTGGCTAATTTATTTTGTATTTTTAGTAGAAATAGGGCTTCACCATGCTAGCCAGGCTGGTCTCAAACTCCTGACCTTAAGTGATCCACTCATCTCAGCCTCTCAAAGTGCTGAGATGACAGGCGTGAGCCACTGCACCTGACCTGGTTTTGCTTTTAAGTAGTCAGATGTCTTTTAAGAAAATTATAAGGGAAAACCATATTCTTTTGTTTAGGTGATAGATTATATACATTGTTCAATATCCATAGAACAAAATACTACACAGCCACTAACCCTATTGTGTAAGTAAAGTCAGTGATATTGAATATAACCCTTTTCTATTATAGTAATTGAGAAACGGTTACAGAATAAAATCTATAATATGATCTCAGTTATTACAGAATCCACATACATTTAGAAAATTGTATAGGAAACATATTCTTCAAAACCTCAACATCATCTGTTTTTGATCCATAAACACTAGAATGTTTAATTTTTTTGTTTTTCCCCTGGTTTGATATTCAGGTTTATTGCAATTTCTATCAAAATCTCACAAGATTTTTTATTTCAATCGTTTTGGGGGATACAAGTGGTTTTCGGTTACATGGAAAAGTTCTTTAGTGGTGATTTCTGAGATTCTAGTGCACCTGTCATTGAGTCAATGTACACTGTACCCAATATGTGGTCTTTTATCTCTTAACTCCCCAACTTTCCCTGTCAAGCCCCCAAATTCCAGCATATCATTCTTATGGTTTGTGTCCTCATAGCTTAGCTCCCACTTACAAGTGAGAACATGTGATATTTGATATTCCATGTGTGAGTTACTTCACTTAGAATAATGGCCTCCAGCTCCATCCAAGTTGCTGCAAAAAACATTATTTCATTTCTTTTCATGGCTGAGTAGTATTCCATGGTGTGTATATACCATATTTTCTTTATCTACTTGGTTGATGGACACTTAGGTTGGCTCCATTTCTTTGCAATTGCTAATTGTGCTGTTATAAACATGCATGTGCATGTGTCTTTTTCATATAATTTTTGTTCCTTTGGGTAGATACCCAGTAGTGGAACTGCTGGATCAAATGGTAATTCTACTTTTAGTTCTTTAAGGAATCTCCATACTGTTTTCCATAGTGGTTGTACTAATTTACATTCCTACAGCAGTGTAAAAGTGTTTCCCTTTCACCACGTCCATGCCAACATCTATTGTTTCTGACTTTTTAATTATGACCATTCTTGCAGGAGTAAGGTGGTATATCACTGTGGTTTTAATTTGCATTTCCCTGATTAATGATGTTGAGCAATTTTTCATATGTTTGTTGGCTGTTCATATATCTTTTGAGAATTGTCCAGTCATGCCCTTTGCCTACTTTGGATGCCATTACCTGGCTGATTTGAGTTTTTTGTAGATTCTGAATACTAGCCCTTTGTTGGATGCATAGTTTGTGAATATTTCCTCTCATTCTGTGGGTTATCTGTTGACTCTGCTGATTATTTCTTTTGCTGTGCAGAGGATTTTTAGTTAATTAGGTCCCATTTTACCATAGTTGTATATTTATACATTTTACACATTTGTCATTACGTATTTCTCATTCCTTTGAATAGATTCAAATTTCCATACAGTTTCATTTCTCTTAGCCTGAAGCTTTAGCTTTTCTTATGGTATAATTCTGCTGGCTACAAGTTGTCTCACCTTTAACTTATATGAAAAGGTCTTTATTTTATCTACTAGATATAGAATAACTGAATAAAGAAGTTTCATTTCTCTCTCTCTCAGCACTTTTTTTGTTGTTGTTTAATCATGAAATTTTTTCCCATATTAATTAGCATACAGGTGGTATTTGGTTACATAAGTTCTTTAGTAGTGATTTGTGAGATTTTGGTGTACCCATCACCTGAGCAGTATACAATGCACCATATTTGTAGTCTTTTCTCCATTGCCCCCTCCCCACTCTTTCCCCCAAGTCTCCAAAGTCCATTCTTATGCATTCTTATATCCTCATAGCTTAGCTCCCACATATCAGTGAGAACATAGGATGTTTGGTTTTCCATTCCTGAGTTGTTACTTCACTTAGCATAATAGTCTCCAATCTCATCCAGGTCACTATAAATGCTGTTAATTCATTCCTTTTTATGGCTGCATAGTATTTCATCATATATATACACCACAGTTTCTTTATCCACTCATTGATTGATGAGCATTTGAGTTAGTTTCATGACTTTCCTATTGTGAATGGTGCTGCTATAAATATGTGTGTGCAAGGATCTTTTTTGAATAATGACTTCTTTTCTTCTGGGTAGATACCCAATAGTGGGATTACTAGATCAAATGGTAGTTCTACTTCTGGTTCTTTAAGGAATCTCCACACTGTTTTCCATAGTGGCTGTACTAGCTTGCATTCCCACCAGCAGTGTAGAAACATTCACTGTTCACTGCATACATGCCAACATCTACGGCTTCTTGATTTTTTATTATGGCCATTCTTGCAAGAATAAGGTAGTATCATAGATAGCTTTTATTACATTGTCCCTTTTATGCCAGTTTTGCTGAGAGTTTTAATCATAAAGTAATGCTGTATTTTGTCAGATTCTTTTTCTGCATTTATTGAGATTGTCATGTGATTTAAAAAAATCTGTTTATATAGTGCATCACATTGGCTTGCACATGTTAAACCATCTCTGAATCCCTGGTATGAATCATGGTGGATTATCTTTTTGATATGTTGGATTCAGCTGGATTGTATTTTGTTAAGGATTTTGCATCTGTGTTCATCAAAGATATCTGTAGTTTTCTTTTTTGGTTATGTCCTTTCCTTGTTTTGCTATTAGGGTGATGCTAGCTTCATAAAATGAATTAGGGAGGGTTCCTTCTTTCTCTATCTTGTAAAATAGTGTCAAAAGGATTGCTGCCAATTCTTCTTTGAATGTCCGGTAGAATTTTGCTGTGAATCCTTCTGGTCCTGGACATTTTTGTTGGTAATTTTTAAATTACCATTTCAATTTGCTGCTTATTATTGGTCTCTTCAGGGTATCTAATTCTTCCTGAATTAAGCTAGGAGGGTTGTATTTTTTCAGAAATTTATAGATCTCCTCTAGGTTTTCTAGTTTATGTGCATTCAGGTGTTCATAGTAGCATTGAATGATCTTTTTTATTTCAGTGATGTCAATTGTAGTAGCTTCCGTTTTGTTTCTTAGTCAGGTTATTTGGATTTTCTCTTTGTTAATCTTGCTAATAGACCATCAATGGACCATCAATTTTATTTATCTTTTCAAAGAACTTTATTTCATCTTTTGTATTTTTTTGTTTCAATTTCATTTAATTCTGTGGTGATCTTGGTAATTTCCTTCTTTCCTTGTTTCTCTAGTTCCTTGAGGTATAACCTTAGAATGTTAGTTTGTACTTTCAGTCTTTTTGATGTACATGTTTAGGGCTATGAACTTTCCTCTTGGCACCATCTTTCCTATATCCCAGAGGTTTTGGTAGGTTCTGTCATCATTGTCATTCAGTTCAAAGAACTTTTTAATTTTCATCTTGATTTCATTTTTGACCCAATGCTGATTCAGGAGCAGGTTATTTAATTTTTATGTATTTCCATGGTTCTGAAGGTTCCTTTTGGAGTTGATTTCCTGTTTTATTCCACTGTGGTCTGAAAGAGTGCTTGATATAATTTCATTTTCTTAAATTTATTGAGGCTCCTTTTATGGCCTATTGTATGGTCTGTCTTGGAGAAAGTTCCATGTGCTGTTGAATAGAATGTGTATTTCATGGTTGTCAGATGAAATGTTTTATATATATATATAGTATCTGTTATGTATATATCTGTTAAGTCCATTTGTTCCAAGGTATAGTTTCAATCCATTGTTTTTTTGTTGACTTTGTCTTGATGACCTGTCTAGTGATATCAGTGGAGTATTGAAGTTCCCCACTATTATTGTGTTGCTCTCTATCTCATTTCTCAGGTCTATTAGTAATTGATTTATAAATTTGAGAGCTCCAGTGTTAGTTGCATGTATGTTTAAGATTTTGATATTTTCCTGTAGGACAAGGCCTTTTACCATTATATTTACCTCTATCTCTTTTAACTGCTGTTGCTTTAAAATTTGTTTTGTCTTATGTAAGAATAGCTACTCCTGCTAGCTTTTGGTGTCCATTTCCATGAAACTCCTTTTTCCACCCCTTTAATTTTATAGTAGTCCTTATGTGTTAGGTGAGTCACCTGAAGGCAGCAGATAGTTGGTTGGCGAGTTCTTATCCATTTTGTGATTCTGTATCTTTTAATCTGCTGTTAATCTGATAGGTTTTCCTTTATGGGTTATCTGGTGCTTCTGTCTCACAGCTCTTAAGATTTTTTCCTTCATCTTAACTTTGGCTAGCCTGATGACAATGTGCCTAGGTGAAGACCTTTTTTGCTATGAATTTTCCAGGTGTTCTTTGTGCTTCTTGTATTTGGTTGTCTGGGTCTCTAGAAAGGCCAGGAATTTTTTCTCAATTATTCCCCTGAATATGTTTTCCAAGCTTATACGATTCTCTTCTTCCTTAGAAACACCAATTTTTCTTAGGTTTGGCCATTTAACATAATCCCAGACCTCTTGAATGCTTGTTCATCTTTTATTTTTTTCTTTGTCTTTGTTAGATTGGGTTAATTCAAAGACCTTGTCTTCGAGCTCTGAATTTCTTCTACTTGTTCAGTTCTATTGCTGAGACTTTCCAGTGCATTTCACATTTCTAAAAGTGTGTCCAAGGTTTCCAGAATTTTTTACTTTTTAAGCTATTTATTTCCTTGAATATTTCTCCCTTCACTTCTTGTACTTTTTTTTTAATTTTCTTTCATTGGGCTTCGTCTTTCTCTGGTTCCTCCCTGATTAGCTTAATAATTAACCTCCTGAATTCTTTTTCAGGTGAATTAGGGACTTATTCTTGGTTTGGATCCAACGCTGGTGAATTAGTATGATTTTTGGGGGGTGTTGAAGAGCCTCGTTTTGTCTTATTACCAGGGTTGGTTTTCCAGTTTCTTCTCATTTGAAGAACGGGAAGTCTCTGCCAGAGGGAAGGTCTAGGGCTGAAGGCTGTTGTTCAGATTCTTTCGTCCTACAGGGTGTTCCCTTGATATAGTACTCTCCCACTTTTCCTATGTATGTGACCTCCTATGAGCTGAACTGCAGTGATTGTTGTCTCTCTTCTGGGTCTAGCCACCCAACAAGTCTACCTGGCTCTGGGCTGCTACTGGGGGTTGTCTGAGCAGAGTCCTGTGACATGAATTGGCTATGGATCTCTCAGCCAGGGATATTTGCACCTGTTCCAGTGGATGTGGCAGAGGGTGGAATGGACTCCGTGAGGGTCCTTAACTTTGGTGGTTGAATGCTCTATTTTTGTGCTGGTTAGCCTCCTGCCAGGAGGTGGCAATTTCCAGAAAGCATTAGCTATAGTAGTATGAAGAGAGATTGGTGATGAGCAGGGCCCTAGAACTCCCAAGATTATACACCTTTTGTCTTTTGCTACCAGGGTGCATAGGGAAGAACCATCAGGTAGGGGGCAGGGCTAGGTGTGTCTGAGCTCAAACTCTTCTTGGGCAGGTCTTGCTGTGGCTGCTGTGTGGGGGTGGGGGTGAGATTCCCAGGTTACTGGAGTTTTGTACCAACAAAGATTATGGCTGCCTCTGCTGAATCGTGCAGGCTGCCCACCTTCCAGCTGCAAAAGAAAAGGACTTGGTTCTTCCCCCACCTATGGTCTCTACACACTGGATTTGCACAGTATCCTGAGTTCTGGCCAGGAAGCTTCTTGCCATGTTCAAATTTTTACGAAGTTCAACTAGAGATTTCCTTCTCCTTGCAGAGTTTTATCCCCTGCTCCTCTGGTCACCATCCCAATGGATCCCTGTGGTGCCAGGCAGGAATGGCCTCCTAAGGGATACAGCGAGCTTCTAGTGCCTTTCTGCTGCTGCTTCTACCCATGTATTTTGCTAGACTCTCTACATTGACTCAGCTGCAGGCAAAGTCAGAAACTTCTCCCACAAACAGAACTTCAGCTTCTCCAGTGGGAGTGTATGTTCAGGAGAGGAGGGTCTCCCTTTCCCACTTCCATAGTTAGGGCACTCACAGTATTTGGGGTATCTCCCAGGTCCTGCAGGAGTAGTCCACTTCCTTCAGAGGGTCTGTCTCAACACTTCCAAAATATTACTGCACTGTCTTTTTGTCTCCATTGCTTTTGATGGATTGTCTTTATTCTCTATATAATGGACATTTTTCTGTTTGCTTTAGAAATTATCTCTTATCTTTGAATTTTAGCAGTTTCACCACATATGCCTGGATAAAATTTTCTTTTTATTTTTTTACTTGGGAGATCACTGAGTTTCTTTAATGTCTAATTTGAGGTTTTTCATCAAATTTGAGAAATTTAGACCATTTACTTTTTCAAATTTTTTTCTGCCACATATTCTCTTCTCTTTAGATACCAATTATACATATATTAGATCATTTGATATTTTTGATAGGCCCCCAAGGGTCTATGCATTTTTCTTCAATCTTTTTTCTCTGTGTTCTCCAGATTGAATACTTTTTATTAATCTGTCTTCAGTTTCACTGACTATGCTGCTATCTCTAATCTGCTCTTTAGTCTGCCCAGGGAATTTTTAATTTCAGTTATTGGACCTTTTAGTTTCAGTGAACCTTGTGTAGAGTTGGGAGTTATCAAAGGGTATGATGTTCAAAACTGAGAGCTTTAATTTGGCAACTTCTCCTTTTGGCTAGAACTGTGGGAGAAGTTTGTGGCTGAGACAGTCAAGGAACTGAAATGTTAGGGCATCAGTAGAGCTCAGGAAGGTGAGAAGGTCTATGAACCTAAAGATAAACTGGATACAGTTTATACCAAAGGAAGAACTTTGGAGCAGGGAGAGAGAGAATAGGTTTGGATAGGTGATGATAAACTACACCTCAATAGCAGTATCTACTCTGCCCAAATATTTTTTGCAAAATTCATGTCATATTTCTATACAGCTTTGGTATTCACCAACTATCCCTAAACCAAGTCAGCATAATAACTTGTATAAATGTATAGATGGAGATGATTTTTCAATTTACAGAAGAAATTAATCTTAGAACTATTTCTTATCAATCAGCATGCATCTGAGTTTGATCATGAACAAAGCAGAAGCATGTACTCAGAGACCTTTTTGCAATGGGATTATTACACTCAAATTTGGTTTACAAATGCAGTCTGGAGAAATTTCAAGTACTGTCCAGATTTTAGATCAAATGAAGTAATATTGAAGAGGAACACAGATGTTAGAACTTGAACTCAACATGTTCAGCACAACTCCTTAGAAAATTATCCCAGTCTCCTTCATGGTTATAAGCTAAACAAGCAAATTGTGGTATCATTTTTAAAAGAAAAATCCCTTCATTACACAAAGGTAACACAGTAAGATGATAATCTTATACACTGATATGGTTTGACTGTATCCCCACCCAAATTTCATCTTGAGTTGTAACTCCCATAATCCCCACATGTCATGGGAAAGATCTGGTGGGAGGTAATCGAATCATGGGGACAGGTTTTTCCTGTGTTGTCCTCACAATAATGAATAAGTCTCATGAGATCTGATGGTTTTACAAAGGAAAGTACCCCTGCACATGACCTCTTAAAGGAAAACCTAAGACTTTGTCTCCAAAAATGATATAACGAGTCTGCCTAAATAATAGCAATGGAAATACACTTCTTGTGCCCTACCAAATGCTTGTAAATGCTGAACTCTTCCCTGCATGGCCCTGTGCAGCCATAGTACTTTGCACTAGTTTATGTATTTCTTTTGTGGACATTAAGATTTTTCACAGATGAGTTCTGTCTTTCTCACTAAAGATTTATGAAAGAATATACTCTTTGCTTTTCTTTTTCTGTGTCTCTGCCTCTCTCTCCAGTTCTCTTTTTAATTTTCTCTTTATTTAGTCCCTGAAAAGTTAATTTATATGTCTCTCTTTATATGTCTCCTCATTTACTGTCCCATTCCCACCCTCACCCTTAACTTCCAGGCTCTCTTATAGTCTTGGAATTTTTCTGGGTAAAAGAGAAAATATTACATGCAGAAGGAAGAGTAAGAATTGGTCTTGGAGGGTAGGTAGGAGTTGACATCATCGTATTTCTTTTTTTGGTGCATCTCTGTGAGACACAAAGTTTTGAGAAGATTATGGTTTACCTTGAAAGTTATGCCATTTACCTGGGGCAAGAAAACAATGTCAGGTCTTGAGACTAGAGCGCCAGGGACCACATCTGATCTCAACGGCTTAGACAAAGAGGTAGGAGAAGAAGGGCTCTTTCCAGATGTAGTTTGTAGCCAAGATTAGAAACCCCTCAGACTCATCTATCTCACATTACAGAAATGTCTGGAGAAATGTTTGTATTTAAGAACTAAAGGAACTAGTAACTTTGGAAGTTCAATTCTGGAAAAGCTTGGAATGACTTTAAATGAGCAAAATAATTGAAGATAAAGACTTTCACCTCAAACCCAGGACCACTGATATGGTCAGTGGCCCTAGATCACCCACATTTTCTTCTTTAGTGAGTGTATGTCACCCCAACCTGCCAGGCTACTGGATTTTAATGTCACGTCACTGCAGGGCTGTAGCCATGGGCTGGCATGGCACCTGGCAGCCTAATATCAGTGTTTTAGCAACATAAAGGCAGCAACTACCAACAAGTAAGAGGACTATTAGCTGACTGAGAAGGTTTCCTGGATTTCTGTCAGCAAAAGATTAGATCAAATTAGGCCTAGATCCTAAGACAAGTGTGGACACTGCTGAAGTTCTTAGAAAACTCCAAGAAGGAGAACATCAGGGAGGGAAGAATGACATTATTTGTAATAGACAGAATGGGACTCCAGAACATTTAATGTGAGTATTAAAAGTGATGAGCTGCTGTTCTATGCCTCAGCAATTGTTGCCCCTAGCCAACCCACAGGTCACATGCAGACAATTTCTGTACACACCAAAGTTCCAGCAGCCCTTTCTCTCTCTTCCCCCAACCCCTTTTCTCTCTCTCTCTCTCTGTCTCTGTCTCTCTCTGGAAGGAGTCATAGGAACATGTTCAGCCAATGAACAGCAGCCCAGAAAAACTGGGAGTTAATACCCCAGAAGCAAACTCAACTCTTTGAAAATTGGTGGATAAATGTCTCAACTTCCTTGCTTCTCAAGGAGACAGTTCATAGGTGTCTCAAAAGGTCCCAGGAAGATTGAGCCTCAGGTGCCCATGGCAGTAACCGACTCATTTGCTGTCTCCTTCCTTCCCTATCCTATCTTGCTTCCTCACTCTCTCATGGGCATTCCTAGGACTTTCTTCCCTTCAACCAAAGAGAGACAGAGAAGGGTAAAAAAACTGACTTGTACCCAAATCCTTGCCTCAGGGATTGCTTTGGGGGAAACAAAACTGAAACAAGCCTACACTATGAAAAAGGATGCTTCTGTTTAATCTCTTCACACACCTGGCTTCCTACTAGACTCAACTCTTCAGAGAAAAGGACTTAATATTCTTTGCATCTATCCTATCCTGATATTTAAAAATTAAAAAGACTTTATCAGGTCTTTAAATATTTATTGAGCAAATGAATGAGCTACCTGAAAATGTCCATGTAAGCTACCACATTTTCTGTCTTATAAGTAATGTGTTAAGTTTATTGGGTAAAAGCAAATTGGTGACAACTATTATAGTCAATGAATGGTACCTACTTCTAAAAAAGATGTCCATTTTGCTAGGCCTGACAAGAGTTCACTGAAGAATTGCCACCACACACATAAGGACACACACAGTCGTACACATGCACATACATGCAACCACACTTGCTTACCCATATATATATGCACACACATGCACATGACTTCTCCCAGCAAGGCAACACTATTACTATGCATGCCAGGAAGGGAAACAACACAGCTCAGGCAATATGCCTTTTCATTCCACACAAAAACATTTGACAGAGCCCATCTGGACTGGTGAAACAAACAGAACTGACTAGCTGTTGTCAGAATGGAAAAATATCTGAGACCCAGTATTGAAAGATAATAACTTCTATCCCTTACTTCTCCTGCTAACTTTTGTATCTTTCTTTTTCTACCACTACCCCAAATTAACTACATCTCTAATAGATCAAAGAATGGTCCAACATCAGTATGTTTTTTAGTCTTAGCTAATACAGTATTTTTTGTGTAATCATTTTTGAGGTAAAGATGCCATAATGTACCATCAGGGTGGGAGGCGGGCCTCTCAAATGTAGTAGATATTCCAGTGCTGTCCTACTGAGACGAGGCAGCTTCTAGAGCAGGAACAGAGGCCTGGGAGACAGGCTATAAAACCAAAGGGGAAGAAACTCCTTCCATTTTCTGTGTCAGATACAGACAGAACTTCAAATAATTAAAGCATTAAAATGTTCTATAAATTCCAGGTGGTTAGGGGTGTGTGTGGGGGTGGGGGGTGCCTGGGAGGAATAAAAAAAACCTTAGACAAATTAAATTTAACAGAGTTTAACTGAGCAAGAAGGACTTGTGAGTTGCTCAGCCTCCCGAACCAAGTTCACAAAGATCTGCCCTGCTGCATGGCCAAAGAAGATGTATGCACAGGAAAAGGAAAGCAATGTACAGAAAATGGAAGTGAAGTACAGAAACAGCCAGATTAGCCGAATCAGCCTTTGCCTTACTTGAACGTGATTTGAACAGTTGGCCACTTGTGATTGGCTGAAACTCAGTGATTGGCACAAAAGTAGGTTACAGTCTGTTTATACATCCAGTTAGGTTACAGTTCACTATGCATAAAGAAATCTTTACAATGTGTAAAGGGGCAGCTTTAGGCTAAAGTTAATTTAGCCTAAAGGAGGGGGTAGTGGCAAATGGATAGGAATCAGTAGCTGGCTGTTGGCACAGGGAGGCAGGCCAGGGGGTGCCAAGGCTCCGTAGAGTGACCCTGTGCAACCACCTTAAGAATCAGTGGTCAGTTATTCTGTGCTCTACTTCCTCATCCTAAGCTTCAGTAAAGTTGTGTTCAAACTTTGCAGTGTGGTCTTAGCTAGGCGGGATGAAGAGAGAGCATTAACGTAAAGGAGGCTATGCCCTGCCCTCTAAGTCCTGAGCGGTGTTAACAGGAGCAAACAGCAGGAGAGCAGAAGAGAGTGTGTTTAAATACTGGGGTAAACAGAGCAAAAAGACCCAGGCAACCAGTTCCTACAGAAAACAGCACTTCGGAGCAGTTTTTAGAAATGACAAGAATCACATTGTGATTGTTAGTCTCCAGACCCTTTCAATGTGGTCATGGCTGACCATTCACAGAAGTCTTTGGTTATGTGCTGCTGGAATCTATTTTTTCTGTGTGATGATGATACCAGATTCCCCAAGAGACTCCCTTGGTAGCAGGCTAGCCAGAAGTGACCTCTCTCTCTCTTGAAAGTCCATTGTAAATACTGCCCAGACATTTCTCATCTCCCAACTATTTGCCAGGAGAGAATAAATATTACTTATTGATTACAGTGCTAGTTTATTGCAATGACCAAGGTTAATTATTTATTCATTTTAACTAGACTGATGTGTTTACATTAATCATTAGGGTCCAGGAACAAATTTTATGGAATTTGAATTTTCAAACACCTTGAATTTCTCCTCAATCTTGGCATTTCAAAATGTAATTCATCAATCTCTGAATTCTTTTCTGCCACTTGGACATCAGCCTGTTGGACTTTGCCTTTTACTGTAAATCCATTAGGGTTAATCCATGTTAAATTTAACATTCATGATATTAAATTCTAGTTCTCCTCCACATCAATTTCTAGAGCCCCTTTCCCTATACCAACCAAAACAAAACCTACATGTAGATTATTGAAATGCATTAAAAATTGAATATTGAATTAGACTATGTTTCTGAAAATTTTATATTAGGGCACTTTTCTGAAGAAGCTCTTATACACTATATATAGTCCAAATACCTTGACCTTCAAGAAACATGAGCAACAACCCTGTAGCCAGGCCTTGGCCTAATTGAGTTGAGTCCCAGAGCTGACATTATTTATGGCAACATAAGCAGTTGGTTGGAAGAATGCCCAGGGACCTTGGCATCATAGGTACTTAAATAAATCAAATGATCCAGAAAACCAGGATTATGTGAGACCTCCACCTGAACTGCCAGCTCCCCCATACCCATTGGCAAATCCAAAGGGCAGGAAGGACCTTCATCTATTACAAAGGAGATCAGGGCCAGGGAGAATAAGGGAGCCCAGTCAGGCATGCCCAGTGTTTAACGACATGGAGACCTTGTAATATCATGGTAGGGGGTGGAAAGAAAGCATGCACTCCAGAAATGAGAAGTGCTGATGAGAGCGTTTCCAGTACAAACTTTGCTTTGAGAATCCAAGCTGTTCCTCAGAACCTTGCCCTGAAGCTCCACTAAAGCATACTTGCATATTTAATCAGGTTTTGGCTTTTATTATTTCTATCATTTTACTAAATACATTTAACCCTGTGGCTTGATTTTTTAAAAATGTGGTTATCTTGCAGTCTCAAACGTTTCTCAGAAATTTGCCCCTAGTACACATAAATTCTACCTGAATATTAAATACAACCTTACCATCAAAAAATTCAGGATAAAGACCAAAAGATCTAATTGAATATTGACCACATAAAAGCTATCTTGTTTATTCCTTTTATATTCTTTCTCAAAGCAAATTTAAGCAATCTAGCCTGTTTTTCATTAGACAGATCTTCCAGCAAGATCAGCAGGAAATTAGAAATGCTGCATTAGGATATTTAGATCGTAAGTCTCCAAAACTGGAACCACATCTGTTTGCTGGTTCAATGAAGGCTTGGGAAGACCAATGAATATTACATCAGCATAACAGAAACACCAGCAAATATGCAGTGAGTTACAACTCGAATGCCTTCAAGACAGACTGCACTTCCTTAAGAGTAAATTAGTCCCTGTACATATAAATAATCTCACATGTTCTAATTCTCTATCCCAGGCAGAATAACCTGGACTTGTAGCCTCTTGCTTCATTTCATGAGTAGGTGTTGATTTGAAAACTAAGAGCAACTAATAAAAGGGGTTGGTCCCAAAGGAAAAACAAGCATTCTGGGCTGTTAACTCTCTGACCTTCTTTGTGTCTCTGGATATACTCTTGTATAAACATCGCCCCTGCAGGCCAGAACAATGAAACAAAGAGCATTTCCCACCAGTACTTACTTCAAAGTTTGAAGTCACTGAAAATGTGGTAGCTGGCAAGTCATGGTCTTAGTTAAAATTCAAATGCTGATAGAATAAATTTGAAGATAGGAAAGGTTTGAGCATGGAAGTGAGAAGAGAGACTATGAGAGAAAAGTGTCCCTACATTGCCACATTTAGCTTTTAAAAGACCCTCAAAGGTGTATCCCCACATATTATTGGAGTGCTGACCAATCACAGTACCTAACCCACCCACAGTCACTGTTAAAGGAAATTGCCCACCTAGCTGCTGTGGGCAACACCAGGGATCCACGCCCCCTCAGCTGGAAGCCATGCTGCCATGCCCACTGTTGGACCAGTTTCCTGGAGCAGAGGCAGTCCGCCTCTAAGCTGGACAGGGGCCTCGGTAGGAACCTAAAGTGGAAATGACTTTCAAAACAAGAAAGCACTAAGCAAATCCAGTTATGCAGTAGGAGCAAATGCAGAACAGGTGTAAGATTAAAAAGTGACAAGGGCCAAAACAGCCAGAGTCATGAGGGATTTAAACATCTGAATAAGCAGAAGCTACATCATAGACAGGGTCAGGGAGCCAGTTCCTGGGAGGAGGGATAAAATGAGAAGACACCAAAAAGAAGTATAATTGGAAAGTAGTCACATTAAAGATATTGTAGTAGAGAGAAGATCCAAGCTCTTCTGCCTTATAAAGGTCTTGAATCCCAGTGGGCCTTTAGTTTCAGCCTCAGAGAGAACTGGCTAAACCACATTCTGCTCTGCCCAATAGGCCTGGTTTCTACATTGCCTTGTAGCTGAGACACTTGCTTTCCTTCTTCCCCACATATAAAAACTAAGACGCGGCTAAGCTGGGCTAATGCTTTTCTGGTGGGCATATTAGAGTCTCCTTATGTAACAAGCATCAAGGACAGCGTAGGAACACTCCAGATGAATTTACTTTTAACTGTCAAGTGCAATAGAACTGTTACCCATCAACATCTTGAGAAGCAAGCAAAAGAAGGATAATTAAACCCAGCCTTTCAAATAAGCTTCTTTGCAAAGGTTACAAAACACTGAAGAGTTGCCAAACTTGGTGAAATCAATTTCCATTTTGTTGCAATATGTGTCATGCAGAGATTGCTGAAACCAACAAAATGAAAAGCATTAATAATTGCTATTAATAGCTTGTACAAATTAATTTGCTTATTTGCCTAAAAAAATTAGCCAAACAATTCATTAAGTGGAACCCTGCACATTATATAGTATGAAGCATAGGCTTCCTATTGTTTCTGAAAGTGAGGCATTTCAAGATGAGGAAATCTAAGCAGTTGATGAAAACTAAATGAAAATCTCATTGTCAAGAAGAAGTAAATTTAATGGAGTGTAGAAGGGGTATCTTAGTGACATCAAAACCACAGAAAAGGTAGTGGATAAAATATAACTGATTTAAAATGAAATGGAAATAATCTAAGTTTGTAGTTGTTTTGCAGCACTTGCTGACTACCAAATACTTAAAATAGTCATTATTTGATTCTCCGGCAATGCCTAGGAGGGAGGTGGAGAATAAATAATAAGTACAAATGGGAAATCAAATGCTGGTGAGTTAAGTACTTTGTGAGAAATATTTCATAGATTCAACTCAAACAGGTATTTACTGTTGGAAAAGCCATGGTTTGTTTGCCTGTTGGCTTAGTATAGGAATCAGTGCTGGGCATGGTGGGAGGCAGTAGGAACAGGGAGTCAAAGACCCTCTGTGCCCAGTTTTTTGTTTATAATCGTATCTCATCATATGCCCAAGCCATGTTCACTTCTTTAAGGACTGAGTTACAAGATTTGATGACTGTTAGACTCTGGGCTTCTTTCTCCGTTCTTCCTGTTCTTCTGCCATTAATCTTTATTAAGGATTCCACAGAGCTTGGTTTCTAACTGCTAACTACAAAGGATGAATATATCACAAGTTGGCTAAAATTACAGAGTCTTAGAAATTTATAAAAATGCAGAACTTCAGTTACATGCGGCAAAATCAGGAGCCAGGAGACTCTGACTCTCAAGTGGGATAACATATGAGAAGGCAAAACCATCTCCTAGTCACGTCTTATAAATTACTCGCCCTCACACCTAGTAACCTACACAACATCCTCCACCCTTCCCCCATTCAAGAAAACCACAAATAGTAAGCTATTCTTATTCAACTACTTGACCCCAAACGCCTACTCTGAACCAAACATCTAGTGCGTTAGGGCATAAGTCATTCAAACCCTAGCTACTTACAAACTATCAGAACAGAGCCGCAAGAGCCAAAGTTCACTCCCTAGGGGTAAACTATCAGGCCAGGCTTGACCCCTAGATTTAAGGTACTGCTGAACGCTAGCAGAGATCTCAAGAGAGCAAGCATTGCCAAGCCCCTCCACCTGTGTGGTTTTCTTTTTCATCTGTGCAAATCTCAGATTACACTTCCCCTCAAGGCACTGCGCGGGCTTCTCTGAGTAAAAGAATTAAATGCTTATTAGGATTCTGCCCGTGCGCCCTGGGAACTGCATCCCACATACCATGGTGCAGTCCTTGCATTGTTAGCGCAAACATTTACCCCCGTCTGACAAGGGACATCAAACCACTTCAGGTAATTGCATTTCCAGAGCAGCTGATAATGAAACGGGAGGATGCAGCCTTTTCCCTTGCCTCGCTCAAATAGTAGATAAAATCTAGCATTTTTTTCCTTCAATAATCAGTCAAGAAAGCTTTCCCTTAAACTATTTGACTGTTTTCTCTCTAATCATCAGCTCTAAGTTTTTAACCATGTTCATTTGTTTGCAATATCTGCTCCATTATCTTATTTAATCATGGATTATCTTTCCACTTAATTAAACTCACTTTTCACTTTCTTACTTTGCATTAAAAAGAAAAATACAAATGTCATGTAGAATTATTCCACTAATCTATTATATCAGCCAAATAATAGTTCCCTGCCCTTACATAGTTAAAAATGAGACATTGTTACAACCATAATCAAAATCTTTCTCTTGTCTTTCTTCAATTCCTGAATTATTCAAGTCAGGTAAGTAGAAAAGTGCCAGATCCTAAATACCTCTGAAAAAAAAAAAAATCCTCCAAAATCAATGTTAGACATTTAATTTAGGATTAATTAAAAGAAAAAAAATACCACCAAAACAAATTTGAGTGTATTCGTCTGTTTTCACACTGCTACAAAGAAATACCCAAGCCTGGGTAATTTATAAAGAAAAGAGATTTAATTGGCTCACGGTTCAGCATTTCTGGGGAGGCCTCGGAAAACTTACAATCATGACGGAAGACGAAGCAGACACCTTCTTCTCAAGGCGGCAGGAGAGCAAAGAGCCGGGAAAACTGCTGCTTATAAAGCCCTCAGATCTCGTGAGAACTGACTCGCTATCACGAGAACAGCCTGGGGGAAACCACCCTCATGATCTAATCACCTTCCTCCCTCAACACCTGGGGACTACAGGGCCCTCCCTCCACATGTGCAGACTACAGTTGGAGATGAGATTTGGGTAGGGACACAGAGCAAAACCAAATCACATCAGTGGGTTTACCTATGTTAGTCAAAATACTGCATTATTCCTTATTTTACATTTCCACTTAATTACATATTCATTTCTTTTGTTGGATACGATGTAAAAGGAGTTTCCTTGAGGATCTGTCTAGATCTCTGACAAAAAGGCATCTTCTCAGTCCATGAATAAATTTTGGTTTAAATTTATTAGTTAAAATGAGCATAAATCTTAATATTCAGGACTCATCTCTGACTCAAGATTGATTTCATAGTACATCTAGTAATACACAGAAATAACAAATGACTGACTACTTCAGAGAATTCTTCAGAGGACATAAGCAAAGAGAAGAAACAAGAACATACAATCTTTAGGAACCACTAATTTCTTGATTGGTTTATAGTTGAGCCCTAAGGAGTGGTGTGCATGAGTTGGATTAATATCCATTCTAGACACTGAACAGTGAACAAACGTAAGGACAAAACCAAACAAAAAGTATATGAACCTTCTCTTTAAAGCAGGTTTTCATTTTCTGCCTCTGCTCACCTGAGGATGATGGCAACAGGTCTGTACAGGTGGGAGCCTATGATCTTGCAGCAGTGTTTCTGAAGGTTTAAGGTTGATTCATTCAGCATGCATTTATTAAGTACCTAGGATATATCGTGTGTTTTAGGAGTCAATGTCTTGCCCACCCCCACGTTTTTGCAGGTTTTCCCTCATATCTCTCTGCATTTGTAAGGTTGTGCTGGCTGAACAGAGTGTATTCTGTGGAAACCAAATGCTCAGTGAAGCAGTGTTTCTCCCATGGAATAGTTTGGGAAGCATTGCATGCTTTTCCCCCACTCCTGCAGAATCACAATGTACATTAATCGAAAGAGAGCCCAGTGGGAATTACAGCAGGCATGGGAGCTTCTCTGTCTGTGTCTGTTTCTCGCTAGCTGTGTGCTTTGGGCAAGTCCATACAACTTTCAGAAGCAAAGGCTCCCTCTCTTATCTCTGACTTGATAGCATTGCCTCAGCCACTTTAGCAATGGCCTCGCCACACAGCCTCACATTGTGGGACTCTGTAGCAGATAATTCTGGCTGCTTATCTAGATGCATTTCTCCCTGACTCCTTTCTCATTCTTGCTTTGTTCAGATATCTAGCTTCCACCATGAATCACACATGCAGTGGGGACACTGAGCTTCCTTTAGCTGAACTAAGCCAAGGGTGACCACAGCTTTCTGGCTTGTGATTTGCTGGAAAGCTGGGTAAAGGCCTTTAGACCTCTTCTTGGAGAGCTTCCATAAGCATCCCCTGCCTGTTTCCCGGGGCACTTGGGGGGCACTATGGCACAGCTATAGCCATCTAGTTACCAAAGGATATGAGGGAAGTGAGAACCAGTAGAACAGCACAGGGTGGGGCTAGAACCACTGGACTAAGTCCACCTTAAAGCCTTCTCTCTCTCTCTCTCTGTACCTCCAGTAATATAAGTCTAGAAATTCATTTATGCCAATTTGGGACTCTCCGTTATTCGTAGTTGAAGTTATCTGATGGCTACAGTATTCTATAAAAGATGCCCTCCCTAACTGAGGATCCTCAAAAATCTAATCGGAGTTTATCTTCAAGACCTGAGTGCTCCATGTTGCCTGTCCTCTTTTGGAAAATACTTGCATTGGAACTGGTTTTGGGTCTGTGCTTGAGCCCTGTGGATGGGCTCACCTTGACCTTTGCTTTGCATGGGTTCTTACTGCTGCACTCAGCTATGATACCCAGGGACTCCAGTCATGCTCAGAACCCTTGACATCCTTCTTGCCTGGAAAGACCCCAGAATTCCTTCCCTGAGCACCCACTGGTCCTAGGCAACACAGGGCCACTCTCAATGTGGCAGCTCTGTCAATCCATAGTGTCCTCCACATGTTCCCAGCCCCTTAGCTGGAACCAATTTTCAAGAACTAAAAAGTCCTTGTATGGTGGTTTAGGAGACTGTGAGCTCTCCACGCAGAGCTCTACGGCCTTATGCTGAGAGCCTGGGTTATTTTTTCTAAAAAATGATATTCTAAGACTACTAGGGTGAGGATCACCAACATCAGAATCAGAAGCTTGTTAAAAATGAAGATTCCCAAACCTGCTAAATAGTATTTCTGGCATTGAGCTGCAGAAGCCCTATTTTTCACAGCCCCAACCATGATGATCTCAACTCTGGATCACCCTAAAGACAACTCAGCTTCCAGTTTCAGCATCTGATGAAATAGAAGTCAAGGCAAGGACTGAAGGGGGCTGGGCAGGAGATAGATGTGTGAGGATGAAAGGAGAGTGGGAAGAGTAATACAAAGATACTGGACTGTTTCAGATACACTGTAGGGGAACTGTGCCTAAAGGAGGACGCAAATCACAATTGTTTTTCAGTTTCTTGGACTTTTACTCTGTGCACTTGTGAGCCTTTGTCTTTTGGCATGATTTGCACCCAGACACAACCAGCATCACCATGTAACCCTCTACAGATCCTAGAGTTGACAACACAGAATGAGGCAAAAAATAAAATGTCCAAGATCCGAAGGTCATAGCAAACTTTGTAGCTGGTGATCTACATGTCACAAAAGCTTCGCCTAAGGATCATTTCACAAATGTAAAACGTATTTTCCCGATTCCGTGCCACATCTCACCTTCCAAGTCCACGCGTGCCCTCCATGCTCATTTCATCCTTTGCGTGGCTTTATAAGTTCCTTCCGAGGGAGAAAGACAAACCAACCCACCTTCACCGTCTTCCTTTGTCTTATGAAATACATTTTACCCAGTGATTGACATGACAGAATGCAGATTGTATGGAAAGTGATGCCAATAATTTCTGACTGCTTTCACTCAGAATTGAATTTAGGGAGAGTTTAAACATGGGTGGAGAAAAGGTGTTAGGTAACTTTTTTTTCCCAAGGAATGATTGATGGATGGAATTCAAAGTTTACTGTAGAATGTGGATCTATTCAAAGTGGACCTTTGACAGGCCATTCCCTCAGATCCTCCTCATATTCATAGCTAATCTCCCTTGTCTCTTTTATACTAACAAATCTACATGTTCCCCTTCTTTCCTCACTCCACTACTACAATTCTCATTGACATTTTGACACCAAACTATGTCTCATTTTCTTACTCACTAGAGGCAAATTAAATTAATCTGAGACCTGGGATGCTTGGCCATTCCAGGTCCCTATGCAACAGACTTCAAACATCTACGCAATGGACTCTAATGATTGAATTTATTTTTTGCACTCTAACTTTTAAATTACATTAAAGATACTACAGATTCAACTTAAAGTGCATAGGGCTTTCAAGTTAGAACTCAAAGGACAGGTGTTCCAGTCTGGGCCTTCTGATCATTAACATCACCTCCATCTTTTATTATTTCCTTTGGTGGCTCCCAAAGTGGCTGTGTTTTGGAATCACTTCAGGAATTCTTTTTAAAACTACAGATTTTTTTGACTCAATGCAGACATAAAGAATCTGACTTTGTGAAGTGGGGGCCCAGGAGTCTGATTTTATTTTTTTTACGAGCTCCCCCAAGCGATCATGCAGATACCAGGGACACATTTACTGAAGACGTTTAGGGAGCACTTCTATCTGGTCCAGGGGTTCTTAAACTTGCACATGCATCAGAAGAACCTGGAGGCATTGTGAAGTAACAGGTTGAACCGGCAGAGTTTCTGATTTAATAGGTCTGAGGTGGAGTCTAAGATTTGCATTTCTAACAAGTTACCAGGCGATGCTGATGTTGCTGCAGTGGTGCCACACTTTTAGAGCCATGCCTGTAACTGAGGTTGCTTGTGCATGAGTTTATTACTCATTAGCACACCTATTATGTGGCCAAGGACCAGGCTTCAGAAGAAGGAATGATCCTCTAGCATCACAGGTAACACCTGGATGAGCATTATAATCACCTGAGAGCTTTTGTTTGTTTAAATTTAACTTTCAGATATTGGGGGTAGGCCTGAGCTTCATCTCAGAGCTACTGAGTCAATATCTCCAGAATGCCCTGGGAATCTGTTTTGTTTTGTAGTTACTCAGAAGATTCAGATTTATTACAAGGATTTGAAACCATTTCCTTAGATGAGCCAGTCTTGTGATTTCATTAATAACTTACACAAAAACTATTTGATTTTATCTGAAATTCAGATTTGATGGAGCATCCCATATTTTTATTTCTAACCCCCTGTTCACTCAGCTGCCTTTGCCAGAAGTTTGTTTCTTCTGCACTCCCTCCTTTACTCAACATACCTCAATTTTAAATGCTTAAGGGAGTGGAGGTGAGACGTGAAACCCATATGAACTTGATGTTCAGGGTGAAGAAGAGAAAATTAGGATATTTCCTCAGGAAAGAAAAAAAACATGCACAAAAGAAACTCATTAATCTATACAGCAGAAACAAAATCAGAAAAAAAAAGTGCTGTCTGCTAATGGTTTTCTACCAATTTGTCAATTACACAGTCAAAAGAAACCCTGGGGAATAAAAAGATGCCAAAGATGCTATTAAAATTTCCAAGTGAAGCCATATATAATTAATTTCAAACAAGTATAAGCTATGAAAACACAAGTACTTCAAGGTGCTGAGTGAAAGATGGGATAAATCTACAGTAGACTTCAAAACTGATGCTTCCAGGTGATTCCAAATTTGGGCCAGAGACAGGGAGGTAATGATGTCTGCTCTCTCCCTATTTGATAGGATGCTAAAGAGCCTTAAGATGAAATGCTCCCTGTGCATCAAGGATGAGAAGAAACATAAATACAGCTCAGCCCCTGACATCAGTACATAACTACTAAGATGGAATCAACTACATGAAACAATCAGAAGAAAAATTCACTGACTCAGAAGACAAAGAAAACAAGGGAAGTGATTTGGCAAACCATTGCTCAGGCTGAGTAATCACAATTAGCACCATGGTCCCTGCAAATAAAGTAGCTTTCTCCTGAAGCAGTCTTGACATCCCACAGGTTAGGGGTCAGCAAACTTCCTGAAAAGGGCAAGATAGTAAAGCTTTTAGACTTTGCAGACTGTACCGTCTCTGCTGCATCTCTGCAACCCTGCCATTGTGGCACAAAAGTAGACACAATACATAAACAAGTGGCTATGGCTGTGTTTTAATAACTTATTCACAAAAATGGGTGGTGGAATGTATTTGGCCTGCGGGCCATAATTTGCCAACTCATGTCACAGGTGAGCCCATGTGGCAAGGATAGCATCATTAATAGAGTCTATCAGGGCACCCAACATTCTAATAATGGATATTTAATTAGCAGAAAAACCCATCCCATTAACTCATCACTATAAATACAAAGGGAGAGTGTTTAAAGGTCATCCTGAAGTGTGAATGAAGGCAAGAAATCAGAATTCTAGAAATGGAAGGAAGATGCTCATTTGAAATTCTGAGATTGCATTATAGGTGGAAAGAGAAGAGAATGGGACCAAACATTTTAGCATGTGTTTACAGAAGTTCTCTTGGTAAACATGGCATGCATACAGAATATGACTGAAGGAGGAAAAGGGACACCCGCCCGCTTTGCCACTTGGTCTGACTAGAGCTTTTGAAGTTACTACTGCTCAGGGTGCATCATATGACAAGGTGTCATCTTCCTTTGTTAGGGAGGTTTTCCAGACATTCTCAATTCACTAAGTTTGCTTTAGCATCTTAAAATGCATCCTTCCTCCCAAAGAAAAAAAGCTAAGTAGCTTTAGCATAGTATTTTATAGTTTAACACATATCACCCATGGTGCATGGATACAAACGTCAGTGACCTACCTTATGATCCTGGTAACTGTTTCACCAGAGGTCTCCACATTGGTCAAGAAACACACAAGCATGCATTTACACTGTATAATTTAAAAGCTTTATTTCCCCCTACAATTAGCAAATAGATTTCATACTCGTTCAACTGGAAGTTTTCTTCGTACAGTTGCGTTTTCCATTGACTATGCTGTTGGTGGGGAAAATTGCTTGCTCGTGAGGGGGAGGCTTAGATTTCATAGAGACGCTCTGATAACCTCACATAAACAAGAGGGCTTGACCTGGCAGCCTCTGGGGGAGCCAAGGAGGTCAAGAAATCCTTTCCGCTAAAGGCCTAGCCAGGTGGAACTAGTTGCCAGGATCCTCTAGCTCCCTTTGACCAGGAAGCCTGAAGTCAGACCATATTCTCAGGCCCCACCAAATTCCCATCCTCAATCCTGCGGCCTCATGTGGGAGCATTTTATCAAAGAAAACCACTGGCTTTTGCCTTGGGGTCCAATGTGCACTCTTCACCAAGTGCAAGACTGATCTTCACTCCAAAGTTCACCATTCACACAGTTTTTGGCTTGTGCATTAGAGGCTGGTCTCTGCCTCTCCTAGGAATGGTGGCATCATAGCAATGGAAGCACAAAGACCCCGGCGAGCACTGGTAGGTAGGGTGCGGGCGCACTGCTGCCAGATGTTCTCTGAGCATGCATTACGGCAAACACTGCATTCGTGTGATTGGTGGGTAATTCTACATTGCAGATCATTCCTTCACAGCAAGACCTACACTCCTGTTACAAAAAGGAGAGAGGAACGGACAGTGAAAAATAGGAGCAGGGAAGGGGCAAAAGAAAGGAAGATAAAAGAAAGCCTTCTTCAGCTCCATCTTAAGACAGACAATTGGAGTTGATATCCAATTTTGCGTCATCTAGGCTCCTGAGTACCCTTCCCCCACCAATGCCAATGGAGTAGAAGGGAAAAACCATGCTGAGAGTCTTCTGTCCTGTGATTTCTCTGCATCAAACCCAAGCATTAGCAAGGCAAAGAGGAAGAGAAACTGAGTAAGTCTATTGGATAGAGTACACAAATCTTCTAAAGGTTTGTAAGGGAAAACACTGAGGCAAAACTGAAAGCTAAGAACTTTTTGGATTAGTCATTAATTTTCTTTCTCAGTGCTACCTGTTAGGGGATAATAATGACTCTCTATTGTCTATGCTAACACCTGATTCTTATCATTACAGCAGCAGTGGTTTGCTAATTATGGTTGCTGAGTGGTGTAATAAAAAAAAAAAAAAGGCTTGTCCTTAACAGGTGTTTTCAGGGAATGTTTTCAGGTAATACCAAAGTGTGCCAGGTACAATGCCTCAACCTGATAAACCCAGCCATTCGTACAGGCTTCCAGGATGGCTAGGTATGATAAAGGCATCAATTCTAGGTATCCATATCAGTGGTTCTCAATCCTGGCTGCATATCAGAATCACCTCGGGAACTTTTTTAAAAGATCCTGACATGCAGGACCCTACCCTGAGGTTCTGTTTCAACTGGTCTAGAAAGCTTGCCAGCCTGCATCCCTCAATAACAGCAGAGCTTGTAAAAGCTACCCAGGTGATTCTCGTGTAGCTAGAGCTAAAAGCCACTGATAAAAGAATCATTTTCTGTACTTACAGGGTAAATCAAATTCTAAAACCTCACGAAATGAACATACTTTCAAGTAATTTTTTCTCAAGCATTTCTGAATTCCAGGCATATAAAGGAGTGAAATGCTCATTTAGAATGATAGAATGAGAATGTTAAAGCAATCAATTGATCTAAAAGGCAACTACAGTTCATTGTATTAAACTGAGGCTAATCCTTCAGACTCTCCCTTCCTCATCTAAGCAGAGACAGTGGATAACACAAGGTTCCCTTCATAAATGCTGTCACCATAGTCCTCTCGCCACCTTCCGGGGTATCTTTGCAGCGTTCTTGGTGACTCCTGGCCATGAACAGAGCAGGCGAGCTGGACCCTTAGGGTTCGCCATTTTCTTGTGGATGGTTTGCTCTCGGGCCACCAGAGTTTGCTTTACACCGTTCACCCACAGTCCGAGGTCTAGGGTCTAGCTCTGGAGTCTGGGAAATGCCATTTGCTTATAGTAATATTATTTTTTGTTGAAGGAGAGAAAGTCTTCAACTGTTCTTTTGTCTCTATTTTATCTTTGTTATGGAGTCTTTCCTCAAAATGTAAACACAGTCAACATATTACTTTTTCTTCCTACCTCTCCCGTGATCTATGACTTACCATTACTAGCATGAACATTTAGACAATAACACACACATACACACACACACACACACACACACACACACACACACACACACACGATCCTTACCGTGTGTTCAGAATCTCGGCTATGGTGGCAACCGACAAAATGACATTCACTTCTGGAGGCACACTTTTTGGTGATGGAAGTGCTTCTTCCGTGGCTGGTGAAGTGATGAACTGTCAAACAGTACTGTGTATCTAGGCAAGAGGAAACAAACAAAAAACAAAACCAAAAAGGTAATTTCATTATCCACATTACAAAAGAGACCTCTCAACAACTACTGCAGAAAGGACTCAAATTCAGGACAGTCCTGAGGTTTCTGGGTGAGACATTTCATAGCAGTGAACCCTGAAGGTTCTTAGGTGGTATTTTTGAAAAGACACCAGCTTCTGAAGCACACGTGTGTTTTGAAAATGAATGTAAATGGGCACTCATCCTGTGGTGTCAGAGCTGAGGAAAAACTGCAAGCATGTTATCAAAACATGAGTCTGCTCATTTGGTATGAAAATATTTATGTCTCTGGCTCTCTGTTTCTCTCTCCTTCTGAAGCACGTTCTTGGAATCTAAAATAAAATGACAATTGTGAAGCTAAAACGCAATAGGTCAGAAAACTTGTTGCATTATTCATCATTTTTCTCTTATATACTAATAGGCCATGTGGTGAGCTGGAGTGAAAAGGAGGTGCTTCCAATTACACATCATGATCACCTTCTCGCTCATCTATTAAATTGCAAAACCTGCAATTAATTTTGCACCAACCTAATAATTCCTATTCTGGTTTTAATTCTACCAACATGTTAGACTTTTCTCATTTTTTCTCCTCCTATTTAATTAGCTCTTACTTTCTCTGTTTCCAACCCACCATACCTCCTTCTCATTATAACTACAGTACCTCATTTCTACCCAGAGTTATCCTTAAGGCTTTAACCACTCACATTTTATTACTTAGGGTTCTTTCAAGAAGTTTCAGTCAATGTTCTAGGACATTCCTCTTTGGTTCTGTGTCTCTTTTATAGGTACTGGAGGCCAGTGAAATGCTTCTTAGTTTATTGATCAGAGACTACAATAGCAATGTCACAGAATGGGAAAAAAATTGAATGAAAGTTGAGAAGACTGGGTTTATGGAACTGCCTTTGTCACAGGTGAGAAAGTCATGTTAGATCTTCTGAGCTCATTTTTTTTTTTTTAGTAAAATGATGATAGATAATAAGTGCCTTGATGCTTTGATAGGGTTGTGGTATGCTTTAAATAATAGGAACAGTAGCAAGCCCATATTGAGTGTGCACCATCAGCCAGGTAGTCTTCTAACTCGTGTTCAAGCATTCAATCCTCATCATAAGCCTTAAAGTAAGTTATATTAAAATCCTCATTTTACAGGTAAACTGAGGACAATTTCTTGCCCGTGGTCACATAGAAAGAAAATAGTGAAAAGTAGGATTGTAACCCAGGAGGTTTTCTAGGACTTGCACTCTTAACCAGAACATTATTCTACTCCTCAGTATACTTAATATTAAACCACGTGGCAATTGATATAGTTTAAATCTATGTCTCCACCCAAATCTCATGTCAAACTGTGAGCCCCCATGTTGGAGAGGGGAGGTGGTTAAATCTGGGGGTGAATCCGTCATGAATGGTTTAGTACCATCTTCTTAGTGCTGCTCTTGTGATAGTGAGTGAGTTCTCACAAGACCTGCGTGTCTAAAGCTATGGAGCACTTCCTCCCTCTCTTTCTTGCTCCTGCAACCGCCATGTGAGGTGTCTCGTTCTGCTTTGTCTTCTGCCATGATTGTAAGTTTCCTGAGCCCTCCCCAGAAGCCAAGAAGATGCCAGCATCATGCTTCCTGTACAGCCTATGGAACTGTAAGCCAATTAAATCTCTTTTCTGTACAGATGACTCAGTCTCAGGTGTGTTTTTATAGCAATGCAAGAATGGACTGATATAGTGATATAATACAAGAGTAGGTGACTTCCAGATTCAGAAAGAAAGGGAGCTGCTAAAATTCAGGACAAGACATTTCAATTTTTACGTCAAACAAAGAAGAATCAAAAACTGGTAGCTGCATGTGTTCATACAGAATGGCACACATGCTAAGGCAGCCCTAAAATGTCAGCATAAAAGCCAAGGTAAATAAAACAAGAAATGTCATTCCTGTCATATCCTGTTATACCGAGAACTTTTAACAAGACCGACAGACCACAGAAGTGAAGCTGTGAAGTGAAAAGGAAACCTGAGATGACAAAGAACAATAGCCGTAGGCCTATTTGTCCTGAGAAATGGTTGACTATCACTCCCCGAAATGACAAAGTGAAAAGTAAGAAATTATACCCTCAATTAGATTTCCAGGTGGTTAGTATCTTTGGGACCTGCCTGTCTATACTCAAGAATGTCATGTCATGCCATGCTGGAATGTAGGGCCATTCCGTATTGAGCCCGTTAAGAGTCAGCCTCTCAGGTAGATGCAGCAAAGCTGACTCTCTTCCACCCTTCCCATCTCTGATGTTTTCTCGATGCTGGAAAGCTGCAGCTTCTCCTTTGGTTCAGCCATTTTGAACAGAGAAGAAATCCTAAAACCCAGAAACAGCCATGCGTCTTCTTTGCCTGCATGCTAAAATGGCTTTCGTCAACTAATGACAAATTGGAGCATTATGCATAAACCTAGTAGGAACAGTGTTTGGGTACAATTCAGAACAATAGCATGATCAATGAAGACAGGGCCTAACAGGTTGGACATCAGTGCCACAGTTTACTACTGCTCTCACCCTTGCCACCCAGTTTTCAAGGCAACTTAAAGCAAATTGTTAAAGGATGATACTCTCTGAAATAAGTTAGTAAAGAGAAATATCAACAAACCTTGAAAAGCTTGAAATAACAAAAATAAATTTCTGTTGAAAATGTAGAAATAAATCCCCAAGTAAACACAATCATACATGCACATACACTCATAAGCGCACTCACAATTTAAGGACAATCCCTCAACAGACATATAAAAGAACCTCAAGAAAAACATATTTTGGTAATTAATTATTCTTGAAAGTAAATTAAAAAACACTGTCCTTATGGATGTCAGAGCCGTTTGTGCTAATGTATGGCGTAAGATTCTCAGGCATAGTAGAGGTCTCCAGTGTGCAGTATTTATTGGCTCTACGCAGTGCCTTTAACTGGGAGAGGCAAGGCTGTGCCACTGCTATAAATCATCTGGTACTGGAATTTCCAAAACATTCATGATAACAGTAGATCAAAACTAGTTATCTCTAATTCTGTAAGAGTTTGTTTTTCTTGGTCTTTTATATCTGAAAAACCTAAAAAACAGTACATCCTAAAATCTGAACAGCCCAATCTCCTCATAAGTAGGGTTTTAACATTTCAAAGTGTCCATCAGCACAGTCTGTCTGCTTTACTTCCAGTTTGTATACATTCAATCATTCGTCTCTCCACCTCCTCTGCTCCTACCAACCTAGTCCAAATTCTCATCTTCTGTCTAAAGACGAGAGTCCTCATTTGGTGTTCCCTTCTACTCTTGTCCCCAACCCTCCATTCTCCACACATCAGCCAGAATAATGTTTTGGAACACAACTGCTATGTATTCCCTAGCTTAAAACTCTCTACCATCTTCTCATCACCTTTGCAACAAAATCCAAACTATCAGAAAAATAAGCTCCTGCGTGTCCTGGCCCTTGCTTCCCTCTCACATCCTCCCTCCATCTCCCACTAAGCCTCTGCAGTCAGTCTCCTTCCTGTTCATTGAAGAGGCCAAGTCAACTATCACCCTCGAAAACTCTGCATTTGTGATTCCCTCTTCCTGGCATGTTCTTCTTATAGATGGCAGCTTGTGTTTACTCAGGTCTTAGTTCTAAGGTACACTCCTCAGAGAAGATTTCTCTGACTATCTAATCAGAGGATTCCATTCATTCTGTCAGCAAATAATTACTGATTACACATGGGCCAGGCACTGGGATATATCAGTAAACTAAACAAACTAAAAACATATTTGCAAGTTTGTTAAATAAATGAATGAGTTTCCTAAATATCAATGTATCTCAAGACTATGGAAATTATTCTTTGTTTTGAGATGGTATTACTTTTCTAGAGATATCATCAAACATTTCTGAAATTCTGAGAATGCCTTAATCAATATTGTGGTCTATGTGCTCTCCTTGGTAAATAACATTTAAGAAATTCCTCCTTAAGGCATTCAACTTCAAACTGAGGCTTTGACACCAGTTTCCAGGAACTCTCATTATAGTCTGATGTCAGGATAGTCTCAGAAAAAAAAAATATCTGATTCCTAAGGAACACTGTCAAGTCAGGAGAGATCCAGATGAAATGAGATCACAGAAGTCTTCCAAACTCAGCACACTTACTTTGTGGACACCATTTGTCTTCTGCCCATCGATTGCAGTTGTAATTATCCCCTGCATTTTCACAAGTAAAGCACTTGAAGCTATTTGGAAATGGTGTAGCTTTAAAGAAAAAAGCAAAGTGAAACAGTAAGTTACAAAAGACAAAAATTTCAAACATTGAATATGGCACAAAATTAGCAACTTTTAACAGATGAAACAAAACTTACAAGCTTTTATCCTTACAATCTCTGTTTCTAGGGAGCTAGATTTATCCATCAAGCTTTTGGGAAATTTTCTTTATTCCCCTTTGTTTAAATATTTCTTCTAAGAATTACCACTATAGAGTAATGGAAGTGATCCCACAGCTGCTTTAAAAGATGCATAGTATTGTTCTGTTATCATTTATGATTTGGGAATAAGGAGGGGTTGAGGAGGTGATCCAGGGCGGCAGAGGTATTGGAACACATGTGTCATCCCTGAAAAGAACTGGAGTCAGATTAACCTTAGTTTGAATTCTGTTCTTCCCACAGAATAGTTGTGTGATTTTTTTAAATTCTAAGATATAATAACATTTATATTAATAACAGTGAAGATCCCCATGACTTGCAGAGGTGTAATGAGGACTAAATGGGAGGTTGCAAGAAAGATACCTTGTAGAATCTCTAGCACATCAAATCATGCTGGTTTCTGTCCATATGCATTTCCAATACAGCTACATTTAACCTCAAACAAGTAATCTCATCTGATATATGACAATTATCACAACGTTAGACCTTGGCCAGGAATACAACATTTAATATGAGGATGACAGTAATTCTTAAGCCCTTACAATTAGGACAGATTGTTACAGAAAGAAATATTTCTGAGTTGCTGGCAGTCTGGACTGAGAGCAACTAGTATGTTCTTCTTGTCTTTATGATTTTTTTTTTGCCTTGTATCTTGTAATTTTAGTGGACAAGAAGAAAAAAATAATTTGACATCTCTGTATAGACCAGGTATAGGACGCTGTGTAAACTTTCAATTCTCCCATTTTCAGAGAGTGAAACAGACAAAGACACTGTTTCATTCTCTTTGTTCTATTACAAAGACAGTAACCATTCTAGTAATATAATTAGAAGTTGGGGTGAAAAATCAGAAAGCAGTGGGGAGGATATGTATGGTAGCATAAAACAAGAAAAATGTTAAAAGCTGAAGTTTGGAGGACAAGAAGTTAAATATTAAGAATATATTTAAGTTTGCCTATGTTCAGAAGTGTATTAGCAGGTAAATAAATAAATAATGACATCCATTTTCACCAAATAAATCAGTACAGTTAAAAAATACTAATAGTCAGTGCTGGTAGGTAAATGGTTAAGTTATAAATTGGCACAATCTTTTTGATTTAGTAATTCCAATTCCAATCCCAGGAAATCTATTCTAAGGTCATTAGCCAATTGAAGAGAAAAGTATATTTTAAAAGATTTTCAATGAAGAATTATTTAACATTTAATTTGCTTGTGACTTTTTTTTCTTTCTGATATAAAGTGTGGGGGAATAGTGAAATAAGCTACAGACCAGCCTTATGATTTTTTAAATGTAGTAGGCATTAAACTATCTTCAAAGACATTGGGAAATATTAAAAATATGTGTAAAGAGGGAAAACTAGTGTAAACCTAAATTTGTATGATCTCAGTATATCACATATTTAACTACACATACATAAAAAAATGCTGGAAGGAAATATTTCAAAATGTAAAGAAAAGCTCCTTTGAATCTTTAGGTTATGAATACATTTTACTTTCTTCTATCATTTTCTGTCTCTGGAATTTTCTATAATTAACATGTATACTTTTTTTTCTTTTTTTAAAATGATTTTTTTCCCATCATAAGATTGTGCTAAGCTTAAAAATTTCAAACTTTGTAGATAAGTTAGGGTTTATGAAAATGATGTCTGTGCCATGTCTTTCAGGTATCAGTATACAATTATTACCAATTTAGAAATGTATGATGGTAGTTCAAGGTGCGTATGTGTAGTATATGTATGTATACATACATGTGTGTAGTATACATGTGTAAGCACACAGAGATGACCATCCCAAATAATAAAACACAAAGTAAAGAACAGTAGTTATATAGATCTCATTTAGGAGTAGTATAAGGAGAGAAGGTTTTCACACCCGACTATGTATCAACAGTATCAGAGAGCTTCTTAAAAAAAAAAAAAAAAAGCAGGGAAAAAAAGATATAAATATACTCTGCATATCACCCTCTTGACTATTAAATCTCTGGAGAAGTGATTAGGGATATGCAGTTAAAAAGCCTTTCATCATGATTCTGATACTCTTCCAGGCATGGGAACTACAGGTATTCACATGTATACTAAATAATTTTTTTATAAGAATTACTGTCTAATAAAGTATATCAAAGAAGTTTTACTTGTCTGAAAAGAAAGGAGGGGTGATGACATATGTATACAAACACATATCTATACTTGTGTATGTAAAATGGATTAACATACATATCCTGTTGATGATATACACTAATATTTGCCTATCTTTAAACTATTAGTAGAAAAGTTGAGTCTTATGTAACCTTTGCTAATGGGAATATGCATGGTAGTAATGAAAATCCAGGTGACACTTCTAAAGACACATGGCATTTGGGTTGGTTCCAAGTTTTTGCTATTGTAAACAGTGCCACAATGCATAATGCCCAACCAGATACCCATCAGTGATAGACTGGATAAAGAAAATGTGGCACATATACAGTATGGAATACTATGTAGCCATAAAAAAGGATGAGTTCATGTTTTTTGCAGGGACATGGATGAAGCTGGAAACCATCATTCTCAGCAAATTGACACAAGAACGGAAAACAAAACACTGCATGTTCTCACTCATAAGTGGGTATTGAACAATGAGAACACATAGACACAGGGAGGGGAACATCATACACTGGGGCCTGTTGGCGGGTGGGCAGGGGTTAGGGGAGAGATAGCAGAGCAGGGGAATTGGGGAGGGCTAACATTAGGAGAAATGCCTAATGTAGATGACGGGGGAATGGATGCAGCAAACCACCACGGCATGTGTATACCTATGTAACAATCCTGCACAATCTGCACATGTACCCCAGAACTTAAAGTATAATAAAAACAAAGAAAGAAAGAAAATTCAGGTGATATTTCCTTCCAAATTTCAAACATACAAATCTGTTTTCAAAATTGTTAATGGCCATTTGAAAATTAATAAATCATGCAGAAACATTCAACAGCCAATTTTCTTCTCCCGTGAAGACATAGAGAAAAAACAGTAAATTTCCTCTACTATGCCGTGATTAGAAATGGTGTTCAAAAAGCTTTTTTTAAAACAAGAATGCTTTTAAAACTTCAGCAGGAAGACAGACCATTTTAAAGAAATGGTGAAAATTTCTCAGCCAGGCGTGGTAGCTCACGCCTATAATCCCAGCACTTTGTGAGGCTGAGGCAGATGGATCATGAGGTCAGGAGATCGAGACCATCCTGGCTAACAAGGTAAAACCCCATCTCTACTAAAAACACAAAAAATTAGCCAGGCATGATGATATACACCTGTAGTCCCAGCTACTAGGGAGGCTGAGGCAGGAGAATCACTTGAACCCAGGAGGCAGAGGTTGCGGTGAGCTGAGATCACACCACTGCATTCCAGCCTGGGGGACAGAGTGAGACTCAGTCTCAAAAAAAAAAGGAAGAAAGAAATGGAGAAAATTTCTCTTACCATATGCTTAACCACAGGAGTAATGGAAACCTTCTGTTTTATTCTAGGTATAAACGAAATGTTCCAGGAAAGACGAGGTTACAATAAATGGAAAAGGGGGCTTCATATGAACACTCTGACCCCACAGCCACGAACTAGGATGGCACCCACCACTACTTACGATCGAGAGGAGGCCTCACATTATAGAAGTTGATGTTCTTGGCAAATGCCCAGCTTTCTGAGAAGATAACGACCTGGACAACAGCTATAGCCAGAGTGTGACAGAGGAGCAGCATGCTGACCTTGTGTGCTGGGTGGTCCAACCTCTTCTATCTGCGGTGAAAAGACACACTGGGTCAGTTTCTTTATATTTTACACATCAGTGGGTGTGTGTTTTGCTTCTGTTTGGAAAGCTCCAAATATATCCAACCATCTACCTGTTTGTAAGGGCAGGACCTGTGAGTAAACTGCATTGTTTTTGATCAGATGAAAAGTAAGTAATGACCGCCTTCTACTGGTCAGGTCTCTGCACTAGCCAGGTGGCTTTAGCAGAACACTCGATGGCCTTTTGAGTTCAGAAAGAACAAGCAGCCAGAGCTGGCCTGGCTGCACCCCATTCCCTCAGTGCCTGAGGCTAGCTGGTTTCCTCTTGCTGAATCACTGGATCTCTTAAATCAACCGTGGTTCTGAGGCAAGTTAAGCCAAAGTCACTGGACCACCTATCTGTCAGTTCCACTCCCTGAGGAAACATTTACATTTGATAAATTTGCATCTTTCAAAACCTGGAAGAAACAATAAAAGTGGGAGCAGTGAGAAGGACGGCAGGGGAAAGGACAAGGAATCTGAGAAATAAAATCTCCGCCAGATCCCAGAGCACACAGATACTGAGAAGAGAAACAAGCGTGGCTGTGAACTGCCAGCCCCTGCTGTTCCTGTTACCTGGGGCATGAGAAGCTGCCAGGAGGTTCTAGAGGAAACAGAATAAAAGTTATCTGAAAAGCTGACAACCATATAATATTAGTCCTGGTCCACAAATACTACTCATTACATTTATATAGACTTTAAGTAGACAGGGAAAAAAACCAACGAAGTGACAGGCATGCACATAGCACTAAGTAAAAGACATGACATCTTACACCCCTGGCTCTACTCCCCCAGAAGCCGACCTGGTAGCAAGAAAATTTATAATGTCACCACTGACAGGTTTCCTTTGACAAGGGGGAGGTGTGGGCAGCAGAAAAAGTGTGTAACTGGGAACCCAAAGACTATGGTCCAGGTGCTGGCTCTGCTATTTATTAGCTGCCTGACCTTGGACAAGCTCTTCAAACTCTATTAACCTCAATTTCTTCATCTGTAAAGTGGCTTATTAATAACTACACTGCCCACATATTTAGGTAAATGTGAGCATCAGAATATAGGTGAAGAAAGAATCACATAGGATTGTGTACACAAAAGAACTCATCAAAAAAGTTCTGTGAAAATACTGGAATACTAGAGTTCAATAATACTGGCTGAACTCCTTCTTGCTGAATCAACTGGTTTCAGTGGGTTTAGGGACTTTTCCAAAGGAAAAAGTTTTGCTTTCTGCATATACAAGCATAATCCTTCACATGCACATTTTGTTTGAAGCCAGAGCAATAGTGCATAGATTCTAGGAATTTTCATCCCTCTCTGATTGTGAGTGTTCTGATTTTGCATGTGTCACTAATATGCCTGCCTATGGGGATGGAACTAAATTATTAGACAATATGTAGCCACAACATCCTCTTATCCCTATTGATGATGTTTGCCACTGATAGAACTGAGTTGCTAAGAAAGTACTTAGAGTTATAAAACAACAACAACAACTTTCATGAGTAGGTTTCAAAAACACAATGGCTAAACTTTACATGGCATTATAGCTCATGTACATAATCATATCTAGTGAGATATAAAAATATATATAATTCTTTCCTGATTCATTTTAGAAACCAAGATTGATCTTTCAGTTATTGGATTTCTAAATTCTATTCTTATGCTCTTTCTGAAGAAATGGATAGTTAGCAAACAATATTATCCCTTACAGTCAAGTGGTTACATTCATACAGATTCTGCTTCTCCTATTCATTTATCTGAGTTGGTCTATTCCATAGTTATTATTACATCCTTTCTATTTTTTTTTTAGAATAAAAAGAATAAAAGAGAGAAAGAATGAGGAAGAGATTTTAGAAAAAGAGAGAAAAGGAGAAAGAAAGAAACAGCAAAAGGAAGAAAAAAAAAGAATGAAAGAGAGAAAGAAAGAGGAAGAGATTTTACAAAAGGAGAGAGAAAGAAACAGTAAAAGAAAGAAAGAAAAAAAATAATGAAAGAGAGAAAGAAAGAGGAAGAGAAACAGGGAGAGAGAACGGGATTCTTGTTTTATTGCCCAGGCTAGAATACATTCTAAAAATGGGTATTAAAAACCTCTTTTATGCCAATAATTGTGCTTAACAATGGAGACAGGAAGGAATAGGGGATGAAAATAACAAATAAGCAGACAACCAATATTTTATTTAAACCTGTGAAATGCTAGGCAATTGCTGAGGAGTGATTTACTTCCAATTATGTGGTCACTTTTAAAATAGGTATAATGTGATGCTGAGAAAAATGTATGTTTTGTGGATTTGGGGAGGAGAGTTCTGTAAATATTTGTTAAGTCTAGTTGTTCCAGGTCTGAGTTCAAGTTCTGGATATCCTTGTTGATTTTCTATCTCGTTGATCTATGTAATATTGACAGTGTAGTGTTAAAGTCTCCCACTATTATTGTGTGGGAGTCTAAGTCTCTTTGTAAGTCATT
>PVKP010004433.1:16368-97896 GCA_004027715.1 Plecturocebus donacophilus | reverse complement strand
ATTGTTATCCTCCACCATTGTGGTACATTTGCTGTAACTGATGAACCAATACTGACAGTTCATTTTTTACCTAACTCCATAGTTTACCTCACCCTTAGTGTTTGTACATTCTATGTGTTCTGATAAATGTATAAGGACCTGTATCAATCATTATAATATCAGACAAAATAGTGTCATTCCTCTAAAACGCCCCTATACTCTATTGGTACAAAAAGTAGTTATAAAGAATGAATAAGACCTAGTAGTTGATAGCACAACAGTGTGACTATAGTCAATAATAATTTAATTGTACTTTTCAAAATAACAGAAGAGTTTAATGAGATGATTTGCTAGACAAAAGATAAATGCTTGAGGTCATGGATACTTTATTTACCATGATGGAATTATTATACATTGCATGTCTGTAAAGTATGTCATGTACCCCATTAATATATCCACTTCTATGTTCTCACAAAAATTAAAAACTAAAAAAGAAGAGAGAGAGAAAATTGTTCTCAAAGACTAAGTATGGTTTTCTTCTGTGGCTTCCCCATCTGTCCAACAGATACCACATATCCTTTCCCCAGCTGTCAATCAAAGTTCAGCTTTCTGCTATTGCAGCTTCCTTCTTTCACTACACAGTAAGAGTCTATACTGGCTTGTTGTCTGCTTTTAAACCTTTATAGTGTGAGCCATTATTCACTGAATTCCCATATTCCAGTGGACATGTCAATTGCTTTGAGAGTTTTTATTGAGCCAGGATTCTTCTCACATAAAGAACTTGGGCAACTCTCTAAGAACACATACCTTTTTAATCTTCAACTTTATGATAAATTTTTAGCCCTATTTTATGAAACTTGGAGATCATTGATGAGCTAGGAGTCACAAAATCAGTCTTTCATAGTCTTAGCATATCCTACATAGACTATATGGCAACTACTGTTCTCTGCATTTTAAGATCAAACACATAGGTAGCAGGAAAAGACTCTTTTGATAACCTATTTTATATGTAATATTTTACACATAGGGCATTTTTTAATGTTATCCAGTATTTCTATGCATCCAAAATACACAGAAATACTGCCCGGCAAGTAATGATCTTTCAATAAATATTTGTTGAACAAGCAAATGCATAATTTTGGGGGGCACCTAGGTTTGCTAGCATATTACCAAACCTATCAAGGTTTACAAAATTTAGATGACTCATACAAAGGAATGAGGAATTATCAAAGATGAGGAAAATCTTAAAAGCAACTAAAAAGTAATGGCATGACTCTTTCTGTATAGCAGATTCACATCAGCACCAACAGATTCTCAAAGATAGTACAATACTATCTCCAAACTGCTGGAAAAAAGTAATAAAATTGCTTTCAATCAAAATCCTGTACCATGATAGGTTATCATATAGGAATGGAGAGCAAAATAAAAAGTATTTCCTGACAAACAAAATACTCACACACTCACAAACCCCAAGTAAAATAACGTCCAAAAGGATCTATTTCATTTAATAGGAAATAAAATGGAATCAGAAGCAAGCAAGGTGATACAAAAAATGAGTGTGAATAAAGAATTGGAAATATGTTGGTAGAATTTAAATGAGGATTGGCTATTCACAATATTACTAATGACCTAGTTTGTTGTGTCTCAAAGTGAGAAAAAACTAAAATAGTAGAAGCAATAATATGGGAAATGAGAGTAAATCAGAGTTAAAACATTCCAAAATGTCAAACATGGGATAGAGACTGTGGCTAACTTTAGATCTTTACCTGAAGACTATGAAACATTTTTTTTTTTTTTTTTTTGAAATGGAGTTTTGCTCTGTTGCCCAGGCTGGACTGCAGTGATGCAATCTCAGCTCACTGCAACCTCCGCCTCCTGGGTTCAAGTGATTCTCCTGCCTCAGCTTCCCGAGTAACTGGGATTACAGGTGCCCACCACCATGCCTGGATAATTTTTTTGTATTTTTAGTAGAGATGGGGTTTTGCTATGTTGGCCAGGCTGGTATGAAACTCCTGACCTCAGGTGATACATCTGCCTCAGCCTCCCGAAGTGCTGGGATTACAGGTGTGAGCCACCACACCCAGCCAAGACTGTTAAACATTTTAAGGTGTGAAAGAACAGACACAAGTTATATAATATCAAGAATAAGTCAAAAAAACAAAAAAAAAGAAAAAGAAGAATTTTAAAAGGTTATGAAGGCTGGGCACTGGTAGCTCACATTTGTAATTCCAGCAGTTTGGGAGGCTGGAACAGGCCATTTGCTTGAGACCAGGAGTTCAAGACCAGCCTAGGCAACATAGTGAGACCCTCATCTCTACAAAATAATACAAAAATTAGCCAGGTGTGGTGATGTGCGCCTATAATCCCAGATACTCTAGAGGCTGAGGCAGAAGGATCACTTGAGCTCAGGAGGTAGAAGCTGCAATGAACTATGACTGTGCCAGTGCACTGCAGCCTGGGCAACAGAGTGAGACTGTGTCTTGGAAAGAAAAGAAAAAAATGAATAACATTAAAAGTTTTAAAAATTCTTTTTGGACATAAATAATCTCAAAGAACAACTTTAGACAAAGTCATTGTGAGGCCATGATAAAGTGAGACAAAACAAAACCACTACATAGTATTCTGTAAGCACAGTCACTGTCACTTAGCTGACCACAAAATACCAAACACCTCCCTCTCCTAGCAAATATGAGTGAATGTTACTGTTTTTTAGACCAATCTTAGCTTTTGTATCACTCTAGCCCATATCCCCTTAGTGAAGATTTGTTAAGACACCCAATTATAGAATTGTCCCCAGTTTCTAACTGCACTAAATCCAGCATAAACCTCTCTTTTCTTAGACTGTCCTCCAAATCATCCAACTAAAGCCCAAATTACCCAACTAAAGCTCAAATTTGATAATATGTCACTTATAACATCCTCTTACCAAGATGCTCTGTCAATCCCCAGTGTGTACATTCACCTATGATGTGATGAGTAATAAACTCAACTTGTTCAGCTCTAAGTACACAGACATCTATAATCACAGTAAAATTAAAATGGCATTTTAGTTCACTATTTTTATCTATTTGTTCTTAGATAAATTTTTAAATAGCCCTACTGATAGTTCCTAAACATCCCAAACAAATCCTGTTGACATTTTTCATTCCTTTATTTTTTATTTCTATTTTTTGCTCTCTGAATTTCTGCTTCTATATTTTTCATTTATTTTAGATACAGAATATTGTAGTAAGAAATGATATCTTTCCACTACTGAGTTTTCCCTTCCAGAAATATGATATATCTCTCCATTTATACACATCATGGCTTATGGATTTTTTTACAGTTTTATTCATACAGATAATGTGTATGACTTGTATGATTTATTTCTAAGTAATATATAAGAAGCTATTCCTTGATATATATGTGATAAGATTTTTACATAGGTATCTGTGTATATCCATGTATATTTCTTTATGTAGTTTTTGTAGTTTTATAAATTTACTCCTATTTATATATTTTGTGCTATTATATATCACTATTATACTTTTTGTTTTCTAATTCACTATTCTCTATTTTTAACTGTAAATTCTCTGTTATATTTTCTTGATCTCTTTTTACTATTTAGAATAAAATGATTGGTTCATTTATTTTTAATAAGCATTTTAGAATATGGATTTTCTTTTCAGCATAGATTTGACTATATGCTATAAGTGATCATACTGAATATAGAGTTCTCATTGTCCTTAATTCCTAAATTATATGAGGCTGCAATTATTATATTTTATTTTAGTTATTTAGAAATACTTATTTTTTTCCAGTTCAATAGAACTTTGTCACTTTAATTTTTTGTAATCAATCTAGATTTTTAAAACAGGACAGTTTGAGAATCTTACTGTTATAATAATTGAAAGTTTCTATTTTTCTCATCTCTTTTCCTTTTAAACAATTTTCCATGAATGCTTAAAAGGCAATATATTGTCCAAAGGATATAATTATATGTATGTAAATCCTTTATACACATCCTTAATATACACATATCTTTATGAATAAGCTTTTCTCTCTATATTACACTGTACAGTACATGTACTATATTTGTCCTTCTCATTATTGTGTCATTAGAGTCTGACACAATGCCAGGCATACTCAAGAGATATTTGCAGCTGAATAATTAGTCATTACTTTCATTTATTCTTTTCCCCTAAATGATCTGTCAAACAATAAAGGATGTCTTAAAAACTCCCCACAACTATTTTGTCAAATTTTCCCAACATGTTTAAAAACATTCAGCTACATTTACATTCTATATTATTTGGTGTATCAAAGTTCATAACTGTTACATCATCATTGTGGATTTTTCTATCAAAATAAAATTACCATCTCTGTCCATTTATTGCTTTCTGGAATTGATTTCTATTTTGATGCATGTGGCAGCTCCAGTGTTCTTTTGTATTGCCTGATACATCTTTATCCAATATTTTACCTTTTATTGAAATTCATTTACAGTTGTGTTTCTTGTAAAGACTATGTAAATTCTATGTTTTGATTGTTTTAATTAATATGAGCCTACGGCCTCTAAATTGTGACATGTCATAAATGTTTTTCATGCTTTTGATTTTTATGCTTTCTTCTGTTTTTTTTACTATACTGTTTTATAAATGTCCTTTGCTTTTTCTATTTCCCATAATAAATTAAAATATATATATGGTGTTTTATAATTGTCATTTGTTTGTTTTTTCTATTTCCCATAATAAATTAAATATAAAATATTAATTGGACACATTTGCAAATATTTAGAATCACAAACTTTCTAAATATATCAGTGTATCACAGGAAATAATATACTGTTTTCCACATATACAAAATTAGGAAAAAAACCATGCTTTTATTCTCCCTGCACCCCTCAGCACCAATTCTCTACAGACATTTTTTGTTTTTTTTAAATCTGAGACTGTAGACCAGAATATAGGTACTCATATTGTACACATTATATATCTTCTTTGTTAGGAATTATTCTTGATATTTCAATTTTTATTTCATTTATATTTGTAAGTCTCTAGTTTCACTTCTATGTTTAACTAGTTTCAAGGTTTACTTCAGCTTTTATACCACAATTTTCCCATATTTGAGTTCTTTGTTTTCATTTATCACTAAGTTATACAGGAAGACATGTTTAAATATCTTTCTTTACAGGAAAATAAACATATGTAAACATAGTACTTTCTGATCATGTTCATATGACAGTTATTCCTCTTACTTTCAGGTGAACTCTAACTGAATTATCTTCTGATGCTCAGGCTTTCAGAGTAATCACTGCTCCTTTATACTTACTTTTTTCTCCCATTCCTGTATGAATGCAGAATTTTAATTTCTCTTGTCTAGAGAGAGGTCTAATTTGCTTTAGAACAGATCTGCCCAAAAAATTTTTCTATAACGGCAGGAATGTCTTTTATCTGCACTGTCCAATATAGTAGTTATAGTAGCAACAAACCACATGTGGGTACTGAATACTTGAAATGTGGCTACTATTAATTAATTATATTTAATCAATTACTTAACTACATATGGGTTACCATATTGAGTAGTACAGCTCTAGAATGTTCCAGAGTCACATGAGAAAAGTGGGGCTCTGTTTTGTCTTCTTTCATTTCTAACCAACCCCTCCCCTGCTTGAGAAACTGGATTTTCCTCCATTTTTTTTTTTCTCTCGGAGTGCAGATCTGAAATCTTGTTGCTTTTGGCTCCTGTTCGTTTCATATTTTTTCTAGTGGTCTGCGCTCCATCTCCTTGGATCACCAATTTGGAATTCTACTTTGGTCTCACTCTTTTTTCCTTCAACTCTTTCCTAGTTGCCTCTCAGACTGTGAGTCTAGAGCTATTATTTCCACCATCATTATATTTAACTGCTGCAGGAGTGAAAGGAAAGTATTGTAGTTTAGCTTCGTGGTTTTGCTTCACCCAGGAATTCTACTTGATGGAAGGATTGTCGTTTTTTTTTTTTTAGATGAGATAAATTAAGCTTAGGTGGCTTAGATATAAAACTAGGAGAGAGTCATCCTCTTTGTATGATGTTTCATTGGTTTTCTTCATAGGCTTTTCTCACTCTCACTCCTTGGTGTTTTTATCCTTTCCAAAGAGACTGAGCTATGAGACGGCTGCAACTCACCTCTAGTCCTTGACTGTTCTGGTTCCTGCATTCTTCACTCTGCCAGGTTGAGTGTCTCACCGTACCTTCTTCCCAATTTTGGCTACTCCAGCAGATGTTGCCATTACTCTTGTTCTTTTTATAGCCACTTTTATACTTCCAGTGTTTTGGAAGACAAATCAGCACTTTGGCCCACAGCCTCAAGACAGTTTTTGTTGTTGTTGTTGTTTTGGCAAAAGGGAGACAGTTTGGCTGGACTGGGAGACAATAGAAAGTACAGGAATCTATACTTTTAGGTGCATTACAGACATTAGGTTGACTTTGGGTCAGGAGTGAGGTTGGGAGCCTTTAAGCAAGTCTAAAATTACCTAGAGGAATAATAGTTCTATGACTTCCAAGACCTACCTTTCCATCTATTATTCTGCTCTTCCTCTGCCTCTATATTTCCTAGCTTAATGGTACCTACTGAAATACGAATTAAGAAGAAATCTCTTAGGCAGCTAGTCGGGATACGGGAGTGATCAGTAAGTGTTTTCTTTTTAATGAAAAGCAGCCCCAAATCATTTTCTAACCAAGAGCAGCCTGTAAAGTCAAGCTGCAGACAGATAAGCAAACTGAGAGCTTGCACGGGTGAATACAGGCAGAAACTAGGGACTAAGCATGTTTAGGATGGAGGATCTACCTTCCCTTTTCGGCCAGACACCTGTACAGTAAGGAGCAGACAATATGGCACCATCCAAGGAGAATTATTTGTATAATTAGATGATGGTGGGGCTAGCCTTCCCAGTGCTATGTAAACGTCACACCTGATTGAACCAGTCTGTGAACACTATGTAAATCAGACACGCCTCCTCAAGCTGGACTATCAAATCACATGCATATGCTGCCTGCCAATCTTTTCTTCTGGGCGACACCTCTCTCCATAGAGAGAGCTGTTTCTGTTTCTCTTCTCTTCTGCATGTTAAATCTCCGTTCCTAAACTCATGTGTGTCCGTGTCCTAGAATTTCCTGGCACAAGATTGCAAACTCCAGGGTATATACCCCAGAAAACATAGCTGCTTCACTACTACCACGTGACTGCTATCAAGGAATTCACTAATTTGAAGCCCCTTTCAGTTTCTGCTGCCTGGCTCATTGCAGAAATTCTGGGACTAAGGAATTGATCTGTAGTCCCTGGTGGGCCATCCCAATACTGGTTGTCACTGTGGGGAGCCAGTATCTGTCCTTGAAGCTGTCACCATGCCTAGAAGGTGAGAGGATCAGTGCTGTCTGTGACATCACCAGCACTCCCAGCTTTGTTTTACCAGAATTCTGATTTGTCTCCACCATAAAATCATCTTTCCTATACTTATTTCTGCTTAATTGAAAACCAAAATTTTCCACTTATCTTTCTACTTTTTATGGTTCTGGGTACTCAGTAGGGCACTTAGAGGTCCTCAGACTTGCTGTGACCAAAGCCTTTTGGCCTCTCTGGATAACTGGTTCAGAAGATAAAAACACTCCTCGGTGCAGAATCTTCTTCTTCTTCTTTTTTTTTTGAGACTTAGTTTCACTCTTGTTGCCCAGGCTGGAGTGCAATGGAGCAATCTCGGCTCACTGCAACTTCTGCTTCCCAGGTTCAAGCAATTTTCCTGCTTCAGCCTCCCAAATAGCTAGGATTACAGGAGCCCACCACTATGCCCGGCTAATTTTTGTGTATTTAGTAGAGGTGGGGTTTCATCATGTTGGCCAGGCTGGTCTCAAACTCCTGATCTCAGGTAAAATCCACCTGCCTCAGCCTCCCAAAGTGGGAAGGGGCAGAGTCTTCTATGCCTTCTGAGCTTCTCTCCCCTCCTCTGGCAGAGAACAGAAAGCAGTCAGACACTCTGTGTGTGACATCATCAAGCAAAGGACTTCATTGGCTCTGCATCCTTGCTGATTGGTCTGCAAACCAAGAAGGGGAGGGGCCTGAGGGGAGGGACATTCAAATTCCAGGAAGTCTTTTCAAGTTAGGTCTTCCCCTTTGTTTTCCTACTTTGCCTCTTTCCTCTTCCTGTTTCCCTCTTCACCTCTTCCTCCTCATTTCCTGAGTTCCCCTCAATTCTTAATACAAACCAGTATCTAGATAGCTCACTAGGGCTTAAAGAGCATGTTGGTAGATTGAAAAATAAATGCAAAAGAGGAAAATGGGAGACTCTGGTGGTAACAGCAGGAGAGCTTGTCTGGGAGAGAAAAAACTGGGAATGGGGATGGAAGATGCTTGATTGCCTTGATCTTTTTAAGTTCAATACTTTCACAAGGATATATTTACCTGTGCATCTCACTTTGTTAATTTTGCTTGTTAGCTACTGTAGAGTATACCTACAGTAGCTACCAGAAGATTTGATTTGAGTCTATAAAACAAACTCATAATGGATTAACAGAGAAAAAAAACAGCAGTCAGATTTTATTAATGTGCTTATAGGTACAAGAATCATACAAACATGAACAATTCAAAGAGATGGCCCGATGGTTTATTTCTCTTTATTCTTTCTGGAGGCGGATTCTTGCTCTATCACCCAGGCTGGAGTGCAGTGGCATGATCTTGGCTCACTGCAACTTCAACCTCCCGGGTTCAAGCAATTCTCCTGCCTCAGTCTTCTGAGCAGCTGGGATTACAGCTGCCTGCCACTGCACCTGGCTAATTTTTGTATTTTTAGTAAAGACTGGGTTTCAGCATGTTGGTCAGGCTGGTCTCGAACTCCTGACCTCATGATCTGCCCGCCTCAGCCTCCCAAAGTGCTGGGATTACAGGTGTGAGGCACGGCACCCATCCTGGTTGATGTTTTTATACCATCTTGAGATACAGAAAGATTGGGGGCTTAGAGATTGGCAAAATAGATTAAGGTGGCAAGACAGGTTATAGGAGGCAGAGAAGAGGAGAAAAGGCTTGGGGCAAAGGCTGTAGTGTTAGGCAGATACAATCTCACAAGTAGTGCCCTTAGAAGAAACAGATGGTAAATGTTTCTCTGTCAGACCTTTAAAAGTGTCAGACTCTCTGTTAATCTTTCCTAGATCCAGACAAAGGGGAGGCTCAGAGAAAGCCTGTTTGCATCTGTTGTTGATTCCACTTTATTTCCTCTACAGATGCAAATCTCCTCCACAAAAGACAGCTTTTCAGGGTTATTCTTTTTGCAGGCTTTTTGAACAGCCACCTTGAAGGAAGTCAAAGAAGTATATTTTGGGGTAAAATTATGTTGGTTTCCTTAACTATTTTGATTTTCAGTTTTACATCTCCTTTGAACTTGAGAAAATTGACTTTGATTATGCCTTTATTTTATTTCTTCTCTTTGAGATATTCTGTTATCTCTTATTGAACATCAGCTATCTTCATCTTTGATCTCCAATCTCTGTCTTCCATATGTGCACACTCTTACTATTTCTGCTCTCTTCACATTCTGGAAGAATATCTTCGGTATGTCATCCACAATTCAATGTAACACAGTGCTGATCCTGTTCTTTATTACAATTAATACTCATTTAATTATTTTATTGTGTTTTTACTTACGATGCAGTCTTACTTTATCTCTTTTAGTTCTTTTTTATTTCTGCCTTTCACCCAGCATCTTCTTAATTTCAGTTTTCTGTTTTTTGGGTTTTTTTTTTTAAATCAGTTCTCATCTCTTATTTTAAAGTGTGGGGCACATATAGGCTTTTGGCCTTCTCAAGATTTGATGAAAAATTACTGACATTAGACAGATTGATTAATAGAAGGAAAGGGCATACCAATTTATTTAATTTGTATACACGGGAGCCTTCAGGATGAAGACCCAACTCAAGAATCAATTACAGAAGCTTATATACTATCTTGAGAGTATATAAAAAATGAGGACTCAAGGCATACCTGGAAGCAGATTTTAGTGGCAAGAAAGGTTATGGGAGGGAGAAAGGAAGGGACTTGGCTAGCAGAGGTGGTCTTGCTTCATAGAGGAAGCTTCTTTAGAGAGAATAGATGGTAAATGCTTCCTTTTAGACTTTTAAAAATGTCATACTCTGAAACTCTTCTAGATCCAGGAAACGTACAGAAAGCCTGACTACACTAATGAAGATTCTCTACAAATGCAAATTTCCCCCTACAAAAGACAGCTTTGCAATGTCACTTCTCTGTTGGCTCTGTGGCAGCCATTTAAAAATATGTCAAGTACATAACTTTGGGGGTAAAATATTTTGATTTCATTCAGAGATCTGTTTTTATGAATTTTCTTGAGAGTATAAACCACGTCCTGTATGAAATTTACTTATGCATCCAGTTATAGATCATATTTAGAAACACTTTTAGCTTCTGCTGCTTTAGTTCTCACGTATATTCCAGAATATATCTATAGACTCCCATCTTTTTTGTGTTTACTTCTTTCCTGCATTGTTTCCTTCCTTCTTTAGGAAAGGCAGATCCCTAGTTCCCTTCACCTAAGTGAGGAAGTAGATTCTGGTTGATTCTCCTTATTGATTGCTTCCAGACTCCTCCTCTTATAATAGATTACTAGAAGGAGTGCTAAATAAGGTACTGTGAAAGGAAAAGAAATCTCCAGACCCCAAAACCACTAAGCCAAGGGGAAAGTCAAGCTGGGAACTATGTCAGGCAAACCTGCCTCCCATTTTATTCCTAAGTAAGATAGCTACAAAGATTAAAAAAGCAACATACCTCCTGATAATTTGTCCAGAAGGATGTTTCTTGTGGGCTTCAAGACCTTTACCCTAAAGCAGTTCTGTTTAATTTTACCCTGGCAATGTAAACAAATAGCTTACCTTCACAGGTGCAGGACAGAAAGTCATCCCTTTGCTCACCTGAGACAAATGCATATATGATTACTTTATCTGCCCTGTTGTTTATGTAAAAATGCAGCTTCACTGAGCCAGGCTAAATTCCTATTTAGTAAAAGACTAATCAAGGACTCAGAAAAATGCAACCTTTTGTTTCTTATCTACCTATAACCTGGCAGCCGCCCCCCACCTTTGAGTTATTCCACGTTTCTGGACTGAACCAGTATACATCTTACACATGTTGATTGATGTCTCATGACTCCCTAAAATATATATAAGAAAACTGTACCCTAACTACCTTGGGCACATGTCATCAGGACCTCCTGAAGCTGTCACAAGTGTGTCCTTAACCTTGGAAAAATAAACATTCTAAATTGACTGAGACCTGTCTCAGATATTTGGGTTCATGGTACACACACTCAAACCCAATTTCCAGTGCATTATAGCCTTTTATTTAGAATGGCTGGCCTTTTCTGCTTCTTGGTTACCTTCCTATTAGGAGCAGAGTTTATTCTGTATAACATGAAGCAGTCTGTGGTTCTCACTTTTCACAAATGATAAGTGAAAAATATGACTCTCCATCTGCAATTCTCCTGCAAGCTTCAGCCCTTTCCCTTTAAAAACTTGAGACCTAACTTGCAAACCACTAACCTCTTTCCACTATAGCTGTCAATTATATTTCATATTTGAAAGTGTTGTATAGAATCATGTCAAAAGAGGGGAAAGAGGAGTGTTAAACTAACTGCTCAGTAGAAGTTAGTTTTCTTCCCTTTGAAAATTTGAGACCTCGCTCTCTGATTTGTATATACAAGGATTTGATGGATTCAACACCATGTCAACTTTTCTCCATGTGGCCTTGTCATTCTGCCTCAGTACTTCAACTGAACTATGGTACACAGAAATTCCTTATTAAATGTGGCACATCCCAGAGTCAAGAATCTAGACCATTATTTTGTACTTTTGAAAATTTCCATACTTTGATGTATTTTCTCAATTTAAGATGACATTGGGTGGGAGGCAAATCAGACAATTATAACTTTGCTACACATAGTGGTCCATGCCTAGTCAAGCAAATGCATATATTTGCACAGACTATCTTTGCCCTAGAAACACGCCTCTTCCCTCATGGGGAAGTGGGCCCATATTTATAATCATAGATAATAATTGAGTGTTTCCTCAGCAACCCTCAGGAACTCAAATATGGGTTCATTGTTTAACTAAAACCTTTTTTCTAGGTGATTTATCTCATTCCATCTCCTCTTTACCTCCCTAGTATTTCCCATGTCTGTTTTATCAAACAGTGAGAGAAATCTAACATGGTGGACTCCATCTTGCTGCTAACTTCACAAGCTAACTGCCTTTGCTGTTTCCTGCACATAGGCCATGCTGACTATGGAAGGAATTTAGTTTCTAGTTTCACTTAAAGCAAGGATGATAATAGTCCCTTCCCAAAACAAATCCACAAAAAGATTATGAGGGTGTACTCACAAGTAACAATGTTATACTAAAGATTTATAAAAGCATTGTCCTCTGACCAAGGACAAAGAAGTTCTGCCACCCAGTCAGACTCCTGCTGATGCTCAGAGGTCTGGGGTCACCTGTCACCTCCTGACCTCAAACCCTTTTTTGTTCTGTCTTCCTCAATATAAAAATAAGTTTGAGATTCATGCCTTTTAAGATGGTTCTTTAGAATGGTAGTCCACCTTCTTCTCAGTTTACTGGCTCTCTGAAATAAAGTCCCTTTTCCTGCTGCAACACAATAAGTCTGTCAATTCATTGACTATCACCAGTGATCACTATGAGCTGAGAACTTGGCTATGATAACAGCAATCATTCATTCATTTGGCCAGCAAATATGTTATTAGGCTCTGTGTTGGGCACGGGAGATGTGATGATGAGTAATGCATAGTTTTTGTGCTCATAAAACATATAGTTTAATGAGAAGAAAGCTAGTAAACAAGTAAACAAATATTTATAAAAGTTACATTGCTCATTATGAAGAATAAACTGTGAGCTTTGGTAGGGAATGCAGAGGGGATTAATTTAAATAAGATGGCTGCAGACTCCTGTGTTTTAATTGAGAAGAAGCCTATTTTATAACATGGTGTGAGGATGATAGTTGATGTCCTAGAAAGAATTGCAAGTGGAAAGACTTTTAAGTAGGAATCAGGAGAACGATTGGATGACAGTGGGAAGGGAGTCAGAGCATGAGACTTGGAGAGGTAGGCATGGAACAAAACATGCAGATTTTGAAGGTAAGGAAAATGGAATAAATTCTAAATATGGCGTGAAGCCATTACAAAATTTTAAATAAGGAATAACAGGATATCTTAAATAGGGAATAATATATTTCAAACATGTGATTCTGGAATGGGGAATGGAGAAAGAGTGGAAGCAGGAAGGCCCTTCAGGTTATTACAGTACCCACACCAAAACTGGACACATTTGAAATGTATTTCACAGCTAAGACTGAGAGCTTGGATATAGGATACACAGTACAAGAAGCAATCAGGGGTACCTTTAGCATTCTTGCTTGAGAAACTGAGTGAGTGACAATATCTTGTATTAAAATGTGAAAGATTGAGAGAGCAACATTTTTTTGTTTGTATTTTTGAGGTGAGGTTTCACTATGTCTCCCAGGCTGGAGGGCAGTGGCTGTTCACAGGCATTAACATAGTACATTGCAACCTCAAACTCTCGGACTGAAGTGATTCTCCTGCCTCAGCTTCCTGAGTAGCTAGAACTACAGGCATATACCCATCTAGAGAGGAACAGTTTTGTAGGAGAAAGAGAAATCAAGAGTTTGTGTTTGGACATGATATGGACAGGAGGCAGGGAAATACTGGATAGAAGAGGGTGGGTCCCTGGCAATGACTCCACCCTCAAGCCTGGACCCACCGCCCTAAATGAGAACATGCATTCCTGTTTTCCCTCCCAAATGTTGCCTTTTCCAAAACCACGCTTGCCCAGCATGCACCTCACCCTGTACCCATAAAAATCCCAAGCTCCACTGGTGAAAGAGCAGAGTAGCATGGCAGAGAAGAATAAAGAGAAGAATTGTCTGAATGTCAATAAGAGAAGAAGCAGCTGGACATTGGAGACTATAGTTGGAGAGGAGTTCAGCCAGGAATAGTCAGAGAGGAATTTGCCCAGGGACAGCTGAACTCCAGGGGAAGATTATCTTCCCACTCCATCCCCTTTCCAGCTCCCCATCCTGCTGAGAGTCACTTCCATTGCTCAATAAAATTTCCATATTTACTATCCTTGAAGTCCATGTGGCCTGATTCCTCTTGGGCACTGGACAAGAATTTGTGATACACTGGCTGCGACAACCCAAAGAGGTTGTGACGCTGACTCTCAACTGAGCTGGTTTATATTTAGGTGTCCATGAATAGCAAATGCTAAAAGAGCATTGTTTGTAACACACACATTCTGGGCTCCAGAGGTTGCAGGCAACCTCTAGACACCGATGCAAGCTGGTATGGGGTTTGTTCATGCTGGCACCCAAAGGCACTCACCCAGCTCCTGCTCCCACTCACCTACTGAAAGGGGATTGAGTAAACAAGCCACACCCCTCAAAGGGATCAAGGGAACTCTCCCATCTCAGTAATGTTTTTGGTAAGTCTTTGAGTCAAACATGTAGTTGAATATATGTGCCTGGAATTCTTCTAGACAGCTGAACTGCTAGCAATAAAACTTTTGCAGTCATAGCATATACATAAAGTTTAAAGACGTGAATAAAATGTATCATCTAAGAAGATGAAGCCCTGACAACTCCACTCCAACATTTAGAAATTGTGTGGAAGAGGAAGAGCCTGGAAGGGAGACTAAAAAGGAGAGGACGATGATGTAAAAGGAAAACTAGTGCTCTGAGTTATATGAAAACCAAGAGAAGAAAGGAAGAGAAGAGATTAAAGGAGACATTTTTTAAGTTGGGAGATTCTAGAGCATGTTTATCTACTAATCATAGTGATCTAGGATAGGTGAAAGAGACTAATGCTGCAATCCCAGGAGAGGTTATCAGTAAGAGTGATTTTCCTGGGAAGTTTGAAACCAGACAAATTATCCCATAGGACTCAAGTTTACAGATTTTTTTTTTTTTGGTAAAATAAACATAGAAGTGGACCCTCTCTGCTCTTCAAACTTGAAACTTACTTCTGAGTTTCTTCCTCAGGAAGCCAACCCTTGGGCAAGGACCTGAAACTCACTAGACCACTCCATTCAGTTAGCTGCCAGACCCCTCATTCATCATCATCACTTTTAAGTCCTCCCTAATTTGTGTCATATCCCTACCCCCACCTGCAAGCTACATTCCTTCCCTGCTAAATAAATGACTAATTTTAGTAAATTAGGAGAGGAATTTGAGGTTTGGCTCCCATCTTTCTGGCTTATGTCACCTTAATAACAATTTTTCCCTAGCCATACTCACTGTTTCAGTGATTGGCTTTCTGTATCATGAGCAACAAAACCTAGACCAAACCCCTCGTATTTTGGTAACAAGTTGAGAAAGAATGGGATCAAGAACACAAAGAAGGACTTAGATATTGTAATAGGAAGAACAAAGAGAAAGAATAGATACAGGTGGCCAAGCGTGGTGGCTCATGCCTATAATCCCAGCACTTTGGGAGGCCAAGGTGTGTGGATTGCTTGAGTCTAGGAGTTTGAGATCAGTCTGGACAACATGGAAAAACCCTGTATCTGCCAAAATTACAAAAAATTAGTGGGTTGTGGTGTTACATGCCTGGGGTTCCAGCTATTCTGGAGGCTGAAGTGGGAGGATTACTTGAACCTGGGAGGTGGAGGTTGCAGTGAGCTGAGATCACACCACTGTACTTGTCTGGGCAATAGAGTGAGACCCTGTCTAAGAAAACAAAAACAAAAAAGATTAGATGCAGGGTAAGTATAGTCTTGGAGAATGTTGGGAAAAGCAGCAAAGGAGAAAGGACTTACAGAGTGCCTACATAAATTGGTTATGAGTAACATATAAACAAGGAACAACAAATTGAGGAAGGCCGAAGGAAGCCTCTGAGGAGGAAGGCCTCTCCATGCCTCGTGTTCCAGTGCAGGATGACCTAGGTTCTGTTACCATCAACATCGTGCTCAAGGATGTAAAACTCCTTTGTAGCACTATCACGTAGCCAGACTTGTAGCCTCCTTGTAAGGCCCACATTCCAACAGCTGCACATAGATAACAGGCTAAAGATAACCACATGTTCTTGTTTTGTGAGACTCCCAAACCAGCCACTGTTATCAATCCTTAGGATGACACACAAGTTCTGGCCCACTGATTCACTTACGGCTCACTGACTCACCCCACCATCACTCCACCCCTACCCTATAGATCAGTGATTGTAATCAATAAGCAGTGTGGACGATCGGAGCTCAGGGCCTTCACTGCCTTCTCCAGAGTAATAAGTCATGGCCCCCTAGTCCCACTGTCTCTCTTAATCTGTCTTTTTCTCATTCCTTTGTCTTCACCAAACTTGGGGTACCCACGGATGATGTAGGGCTGGCTCCCTACATTCTGGTGCCCAATGTGGGGCTCATGGATCCCTGCATTCTGGCACCCAATTTGTGGGGCTCATAAATCTCTACATTGTGGCACCCAATGTGTGGGGCTAATGGATTCCCTACAGAGAACAATTTAGAGTTTTACCAACCCCTCCTTTTCTGTTAGCAATTGGAGTAAAGACTCCATCACATACTCAGATCAGTCATCAGAAGGACGACCATATCCTACTTATGTAGAAATGAAATAACAAAGTCAAATGAAGACTAAACCAGCCAGATTTCTCCTTGTTACCTGATTAACCACAGATTCCAACCTCTAACTTTTTAGCTGCTTTCTGGAAGTCAGCTGCCAGATTTTGGATAACAGTGCAGCTGTGGTAATAAAGGTAGCTTCATTTCAGTATTTGAAATAGGCTTGCCTGTATTTATCCACATTTGTTATACCTGTTGTTTTGAATCTTTTCTTAACAGTATTATAAAAACTCATTTTGTTTTAGTGGTAAGAATATGAATTTGTCACTCTTGTTTCAAAACTAAAAATAGGGAAGTTCACATATAGACTGGGAGAGGAATATCCAATATCTTTTGAAAACTGAACCACTACATTGCAATGCTGAATAAAACAAAAACATGGCTTGGAAGCCATTTTTTGGCATACTTAAATTTTTTTTTTTACATTGTCTTCAGTGCAGTGCCCTGGGATTTTAAGCCTGGCTGGTCTAGCTCGCTGACACTGACAACTTATAGATACATCTGACACACACCCCACTAGTCACCAGCTTACAGTAATATTTATGGACACCTTTGAACACAATCACACAGACATACAGAAGAAGAAAAAGCAATGACAACTATTAAATAACACTTGCCTTATTTTTTCACATTTCGTAGATGTGAAGTCAAGTGTTAAATGAACACATTAAGAGGGAGAAGTGCAAACTCTTAGGATGGAGTGAATTGTGGTATAGTTAAGGAAAATTTCAAGAAATATCACCCAGTGAAGGATTTTCTCTTCCCAAGAGGAAGTGTCACTTTAGTTTTCCACCTACATATGTCAATTTAATTATAAAACAGATTTTATAAATCAGAAGTAATAATGGGGTGCTAGGTGAGTGGGTGTGTGTGTGTGTGCATGCGTGTGTAATTTTTAAATATTCTATGTGTACATTTTGCTCTCCAGAGAATTAATCAAACTGTCAAGTCCAGGACCAAAAACTGAAAAGCACACATAGTGGTATGTCATGGTAACTTAGCAACCAGAGCTGAAGAGGTTAAGACAGAAATTGCTGTCATTTCCTTGTATTTAAGAATCTCTACCTTATACTTTCCCTGTTCCCTTCCCTTGCCACACGCATTCTGATTCTTCCAGGTGGTAGTTTACTGAATCATATCTTTTATATATTTTAATGATCTTGTGTATGACAATTTCTATTTGTGGAGGATAAGAGGAATCGTCTACTGAGTACTACATTTCAGAACATCTGTGAAGATGTTATTGTTTAAGACTCTAAGTCTTTTGTACATAGCACAGGTGTTACCAACTGGACTCATCATTTCCCATCAGATCATGAAACACATAGGGGATGAACAACTGCTATATATAAGTCCAGCATCAGAGTGGCATAGCTGGTTCCATGGCAGATTTGTTCTGGAACTAAAGGGCAGTCGCTTCTGTCATAATTACTACAGGGTCTTTATAAGGCAGGGGGAGGGTTAGTCCTCTAGGTCAAAGAAATGCTGGCTTAAAATATATAAAGGAAATCTATAAAGAAGCTTTTTATCTTGAGGCTTGAGCAAAAAAAGCAAAAATAAAGTATTTATAAACAAAGGGGGAAAAACAGTATTAGGGTACACAACATGCTGATATATTTAACAATGTTCATAATGTCTTCAATGGCCATGAATTAGTAAGAGTCCGAAATGTGTATCCCATCCTTTCCAATCTCATCAGTGTTTGCCTGTCATGCTGAGCATCATGTTTATTTGAGGGTAGCAATGGGAAAAGTTGGAGAGGTCCTAACTGCCTAATCTCCCTTCTTCCACGCTGACCCAAGGACAAGTTGCTTATAAGATCGTGTGTTTCCTTTAAGATACATGTGAATGGTGAACCATTCAAGACTACAAATCCCTCTTGACTATAATTTGATTGGGCCAGATTTTGTGTTAGACCTTTAACAACAACAAATAAAAGGTTGAAAACTCAAGGTACTATGTGAAAAAAAAATGTAATTTTGCCACCCACAATAGTTTCATCTTATGACTAAGTCTCAGTTCTCTTCACGTTCTTGGTCCTGCTCTGATACATTCAAAATAGTGCCAGCCTCACTGGCCCATCTTCTCCAAGACTGTTAAACTTGAAAGCAGACAAATGATCCCATAAAACTAGTGTCTATGATTTCTTTCAATAAACATAGGAGCTGACCTTCCTCGTCATAAAACTTAAGAAACTTTCATCAGCCTTCTCTGAGTTCCCTTCTCAGAAATCTGACCATCAGTAAGCCCAGATAGTATTAAGGAACTGAAACTTACTGGATGACCATATCTGACCAATGAGAAGCCAGACCCCTCACACATCATGGCTGCCTAATGAACCACCTGCTTATTGTTACCCAGCTCCAATCTTTAGTTCCTATTTTCCTACATGTAACTGCATTTCTTTCCTGCTATATTAATCTCTAAATCTAACCAGTTGAGGAGATGGACTGGAGACTGATCTCCTATCTTCTCAGCTGTAGCACCCAAATAAAGCCTTCTTCCCTGGCAATACTTATTGTCTCCATGATTGGCTTTCTAGACTGCAAGTAATGAGACCTAGATCTTATCTTCAGCCACTGGATTATCTTCCATAACCTAGGAGCATGTACATTATGGAAAAGAATCCTCTGGAGCATAGAAAGAAAATATTAAAACTTCTCTATGATACTGTGATGTTACTAAGTGAGGTGCCTAGAAGAAAAAAACACTATTTTTGCCACACAGATGAATTAACAGTGGCATCCTTGTTTGCTTTTAGAGTGCTGCTATAGTGTGCAATTTATACTTGCTTAGTTAAATGGATAAATTTTATTGTCCAGATTTAACTAAACTGACCCTCAAAGATGTACATCTAGCTTCCTGAATGAAAACATCACTGATTGAAGATAATAATGCAAGTATAAGGGAACAAAAACAACTTGATAGGGATAACAATCTGCCTTTCCAGCATATTCTCTTGGTAAGTTTTACAAGGACAAAAAGGCAATGGAGTGAGACTTACAAGAAGTTACTACAATTAAAAAAAAAATTGTCAAGCAAGTCTTTTAGAATGTGGTTTCATATTCAGCATCAATAAATGTCATCTGGTTGTGCTCCATAATGAACTCAAGCCCAAGTAAATGTTGTTCCTTATTATGTAATCTAATCCCAGTATTGTATGAATATAAGTTGTAAATAAATATTTATGCATCTATTGGGGCACCTACTCAAAAAATTTAATGACATGGGTCAGATATGCTTAGCATTTTGTTTACTTCTTTGACCAGAACAAATTTTTCTGTATCAAATCCTGAGGAAAGTCTCTCGATTTTAATGAGAAAAAATATTTTATTAATGTCTCATAAGTTATTACCTCTTCCTAAACTTGGAGTATACATTTTCTGTATGGACTTTTCCTATTTTCACTTAAAAAGGCTGTTAGCCCTCTCTCACCACTGCTGTGACAACCAAAAATTTCTCCAAATATTGCCAAATATATTGGAGGAGGCAAAATCACTTCACGTTTAGAGCCACTGTTTTAAAGACTAAAAAGTAAAATAACAGGTTGCTATAGTAGAAAATACTGGGGGAGGAAGATTTAGATAGGGCTGTTTGAAAAAGCCACTCTAGAAGCAGACATGTGAGCTGACACCTGAGGAATGACAAGAAGCCAGCCTACCAATGTAAGTGGGGAAGAATCTTGTAGGTTTCAGAAATACTGTAGCAAGCTGGAAGGCCCTGGGTCTTGAGCTTAATGGACTCCAGGAATTGAAATAAAGTCAGAGTTTCTGGATTATCATGGAAAGATATGAGATTTATGATATAGGCAAAGGCCATATTACACAGGGCCTTGTAGAACACCAGGTGGATCATCATGACAAATTGTAATCCTGTGCTGGGACTCAGAAAACAATGCCCAAAATGAAGCTTCTGAAGCAGACTCAGAAGCAAAAGTTTTTCTCTGACTTTCTCCTTCCCTCCTGTCTCTCAGTCCCACTGTCCCCTGAGGCTAGCTATAGAAACTAGAATCCTTTCTTACCCAAGATGGGACATAGAAATCAGAATGCATTTTTCCCAATGCTAGTTATAAAAGCTAAAATTATTACTCGAACTTCCTCTCACCCCTTGCCCTTCTGTGTAAAAACTGGCCATGAAGAAATGATCTTACCTACCTTGTTTGACTGTAAATCACAAGAACTCCCATTCCAGAAAGGGTCCTGTCTCAAACTCAGTAGGAAAGAATGCTGCACAGAGAGGCTAAGAAGAATCTTGCTGGGAGTCCCCACTCAGTCTGTTAGGATTAAGTCATATCCATTTGGTTCAATCAATATTTCTACATGGTTGACCATACTTTGCTGAACCTAAGAATAATAATAGACATTTTTCCCTCTATCTTTAGTTCTTCATTCTGTAGTCTCCAGTGTGCATGTGAATAATTATATATACCTTTTCTCTCATTGATCTGCCTTATGTGAGTTGATTTTTCTGTGAAACTTCAGAGAGCAAAGGGGAAATTTTCCCTTGGCCCTGACACTTGTAAACATTCTGTGCCCATTCTGTGGATTTGGAAGAAAACTACAGTGTATAGTATTGTATAATTTTTAAGGATATGATTACTATTAAAAGATAAGTCCTACATGAGTTATTCATACTACTAATTCACAAATTTCAGCTTTGGGAGGGGAGGGACTAGTGGGAAACTCCACATAATTATGTGTAAAATTGACTTCATGGGGCAATGTATTGGTTTCTGCAGTAAACATATTATAGTTAATTCAGAATTACATATTGATATCTCAAGGAATATCCAGGCATTGTTGCTAGAAAGGAAAAGTGAGTGAGAGGGAAAATTTTATTTATTAGCTTGTGTTTAAGTTTAATTTTAGGCTCAGGGGTACATGTGTTGGTTTTTCATATGGGCAAATTTCTCATGGTTGTTTGTTGTACAGATTATTTCATCACCCAGGTATTAACTCTAGTATTCATTAGTTATTTTTACTTATCTTTTCTCTCCTTTCACCCTTCACCCTCCAATAAGCATTAATTTTGTTGTGCCTCTTTATGTGTCCATTCCATTTGGATTATAGGAACGCTAGTGATTTTTGTACATTGACTTTGTGTCCTGAGACTTTGCTGAGGTTGTTTATCAACTTAGGAGGCTATTGGATTGAGACTGTGGAATTTTGTAGATAGAGAATCATGTGATCTGCACACAGGGGCAGTTTGACCTCTTCCTATTTAGATGCCTGTTATTTATTTAAAATCTCATCATTTAGCTCCCATTCATAAGTGAGAACATGCTATATTTGTTTTTATGTTCTTGTATTAATTTGCTAAGGATGATGGCCTCCAACTCCATTCATGTTGCTTCAAAGGACATGATCTTGTTCTTTTTTTCAGCTGCATAGTCTTCAATAGTATATATGTACCATATTTTCTTTATTCAGTCTACTATTGATGGGCATTTAGCTTTATTCTATGTCTTTGCTATTGTGAACATACACATGCATGTGTCTTTGCAAAGAATGATTAATATTCCTTTGGGTATGTACCTAGTAATGGGATTTCTGAATCTAATAATATTTCTGTTTTAAGTCTTTGAGAAATTGCCACACTGCTTTCCACAGTAGTTGAACAAGTGTACACTCCTATCAGCAGTATTTAAGTGTTCTATTTACTCTACAACCTCACAGACATCTGCTATTTTTTGACTTTTTAATAATAGTCATCCTGACTGGAATGAGATTGTATCTCACTGTGGTTTTAATTTACATTTCTCTAATGATCAGTGATATTGAGCTTTTTTCATATGGTTTTTGGCTGCATGTATGTCTTCTTTTGAAAAGTGTCTGTTCATGTGCTTTGCCCATTTTTAATTTTTTTTTATCTTGTAAATTTCTTCAAGCCACTTATAGATGCTGGACATAGACTTTTCTCAGATGCACAGTTTGCAGATATTTTCTCTTATGCTGTATGTTGTCTGTTCACTCTGTTGATAGTTTCCTTTGCTGTGCAGAAGCTCTTTAGTTAGATCAATTTTTGCTTTTTTTTTTTTGCCATTGCTTTTGGTATCTTTGTCATGAAATCTTTGCTTATTACTATATTGAGAATTGTATTGTCTTATTTGTCTTCCAGAACTCCAAAGGTTTGATTTGTACATTTAAGTCTTTTATCCTTGTTGAGATAATTTCTGTATATGGTGTAAGGAAGGGGTCCAGTTTCAATCTTCTGCATACGGCTAGCCAGTTATCCCAGTACCATTTATTGAAGAGAGAGTTCTTTTGCGACTGATTGTTTTAACAGCTTTGCCAAAGTTCAGAAAGTTGTAGACGTGCAGCCTTACTCTGGGCTCTCTGTTCTGTTCCATTTCTTTGTGTGTCTGTTTATGTACCAGTATTGTGCTGTTTTGGTTAATGTAGCACTGTAGTAAGAAGTCAGGTAGCATGCCTCCTGCTTTGTTCTTTTTGCTTAGGATTGACTTGGCTATTCTGGCTTTTTTGTTTATTTCATGTGTATTTTGAAATAATTTTTTTCCTGGATCTGTGAAGAACGTCATTGGTAGTTTAATAGGAATAGCACTGAATCTACTGATTGCTTTAGTCAATAAGGTCATTTTTATAATATTGATTCTAAGTATCTATGAGCATGGAATGCTTTTCCATTTCTGTGTGTCGTTTCTGATTTCTATGAGCAACATTTTGTAGTTCTTCTTGTAGAGATATTTTCATTTTTCTGGTTAGCATATTCCTAGATATTTTATTCTGTTTGTGACAATTGTTAACGGAATTGCATTGCTGCTTTGGCTGTAGGCTTGACTGGTTTTGGGGTATAGGAATGCCAGTGATTTTTGTACATGGATTTTGTGTCCTGAGACTTTGCTGAGATTGTTTATCAACTTAGAAAGCTTTTGGATTGAGACTGTGGCATTTTCTAGATAGAGAATCATGTGATCTGCACACAGGGGTAGTTTGACTTCCTCTCTTCCTATTTGGATGCCTTTTATTTATTTTTCATGCCTGATTGCTTGAGCCAGGACTTCCAGTACTGTGTTGAAGAGGGAGGGTGAAATAGGACATTCTTATCTTGTGCCAGTTTTCATATGGAGTGCTTCCAGCTTTTGCCCATTCAATATGATGATGTTGGCTGTGGGTTTATTATAGATGGCTCTTATTATGTTAAGATATATTCCTTTAATGTCTAGTTTATTGAGAGCTTTTAACATGAAGAGTGTTGAATTTTATTGAAAGACTTTTTGGCATCTATTGAACTAATCATGTGGTTTTTTTACTTTGGTTCTGTTTATGTGATGAATCACATTTATTGATTTGCCTATGTTACATCAACCTTGCATTCCAGGGATAAAGCCTACTTGATCATGGTGGATAAGGTTTTTAATGTACTTCTGGAATTGGTTTGCCATGATTTTGTTGAGAATTTTTGCATAGGTGTTTATCAAGGATATTGGCCTGAAGTTTTCTTTTTTGTTGTGTCTTTGCCAGATTTTGGCATCAGGATGATGCTGGCTTCATAGAATGATTTAGGGAGTCACTCCTCTTCCATTTTTTGGAGTAGTTTCAGTAGGAATGGTACCAGATCCTCTTTGCACATCTGGTAGAATTTACCTGTGAATATGTTTGGTACTGGATTTTTTTTGGTTGGTAGGCTATTTACAACTGATTTCATTTCAGAGCTCATTATTGGTCTGTTTAGGGATTCAGTTTCTTGCTGGCTTTGTTTTAGGAGAATGTGTGAATCCAGGACTTTATCTGTTTATTCCAGATTTTCTAGGCTATGTGCATAAGGATGTTCATAATATTCTCTGATGGTTATTTGTATTTCTGTGAGGTCAGCAGTAATATCCATTTTGTTGTTTTAAATTATGTTTATTTGAATCTTCCCCCTTTTTTAAATTAGTCTAGCTAGTTGTCTATGCATTTTATTAATTTTTTCTAAAAAAACAACTCCTGTATTCATTGACTTTTGAATGGTTTTTCATGTCCCAATCTCCTTCAGTTCAGCTCTGATTTGGGTTATTCCTCTCTTTGGGTAGCTTTAGGGTTGGCTTTCTCTTGGTTCACCCATTTTTTTAAGTTGTGATATTGGGTTGTTAACTTGAGATCTTTCTAACATTTTGATATGGGCATTCAGTGCTGTGAATTTTCCTCTAAACACAGCCTAATCTGTGTCCACTATCTTTTTTGGCTTGTAAAGTTTCTCCTAAGAGGTCTTCTGTTTGTCTTATAGGCTTGTCTTTGTAGGTGACCTAAAATTTCTCTCTAGATGGTTTTAACATTTTTTTTCTTTCATTCCAATCTTGTGTAATAGAATAATTATGTGTCTTAGGGAAGCTCTTCTTGTGAAGTTGGGGTTTTCTGCATTTTCTGAGCTTGAATATTTGCCTGTCTATGTGGGTTGGGAAAGTTCTCATGGATGATATCTTAAAATATATTTTCTAAGTTGCTTACAGTCTCCCCATCTCTTTCAGGGACACCAATATGTTGTAGATTTTGTCTCTTTACACAATCCTATATTTCTCAGAGGTTCTGTTTGCTTTCTTTATTCCCTTTTCTCTATTCTTGTCTGGCTGACTTATTTCAGAAAGTCAGTCTTCAGGCTCTGAGGTTCTTTCCTTTGGTTAATCTATTCTGCTATTAGTACTCTGAAATTCTTTTATTGTGTTTTTCAGCTCTATCAGATCAGTTATATTCTTTTCTACGCTGGCTGTTTTATGTTTCAGCTCCTGTATTGTTTTATTGTTATTTTTAGCTTCCTTGGATTGGGTTTAAATATACTTCTACACCTAAACAATTTTCCTTTCTATCCTTATTCTGAATGAATAATATTTCTGTCATTTCAGCCAGTTCAGAACGCTTGCTAGAGAGGTGGTATGGTTGTTTGGAGGAAAGAAGGTACCCTGGCTTTCTGAGTTGTCAGGGTTCATGTGTTGGTTCTTTCTTATCTTTGTGGGTTGATGTTCCTTCAATCTTTGAAGTGGTTGACCTTTGGATGTTTTGTTTTTATCTTTTATCCTTTATGATGACCTTAAGGGTTTGATTGTGGTATATGGTGGATTCAGCTGACTGCGTTTATTTCTGGAAGATTTGGTGGGGCCACTCCTCAGGTCCCATCTCCTGGACTGTGTGCTATAACTCTGGGGGTCTTATATTGGGCCCCAACTTTGTTCTCTGGCTCTTTGAGGTGAGCAATTCACTCTGCTTGGAGTGCTCATGTGTTCCCAGACTGCTGGTTACTACATTCCGATAAGTGGTGTCAGCCAAAGTGTTTCATAGTGCAATAGCAGCGTGATCCATCCTTTTTCACACATTCCAGCAGCTGTGAACATGGCAGCCTGGTGGGGTGCATGCTCTTCAGCTGTGGCAAGGTGCTAATCGGTGCCAGGGTACCTACCTTTGTGCAGGAGTTCACTATAGTGGCAAAGGCAGTGGGCACAGGGGAACCTGGGGGGCTCTTGGTGGCAACTATGCACACAGCTATGCTGGCCGTGGTGTTAGCACAGGGGTGGGCACTGCTGGACACAGGTCTCTGTGCACTCTTATATGCCACAGGCAGGGGTGATTGCTCAAGGCAGGCAGGGTCCACTGTTCTCTGGGCCAAGTTTCACTCCCTTGGCCATGTTGGCTCAGGGTCATGGTGCTGGCAGGGGTGAGACTGGCTGGCTTTGTGCCTGCCAAGACTCCAACTGTAGTGGTGGTCCCATGGGGATGGGGGTGTACATTGTATTCCTGCCAATGGTGGCAAGGCAGGGTTCACACACACACACACACACGCTGGTGGGGCAAGGAAGGCAAAACCTGCCCACGCACACACATGCCAGCAAAGTGCTGTAGCTGGTTGCCTTTGGCCTGGGGGAAGCTGCAGTGTGGGGAGGGAGGAGGCAAGCTGTTGCATTACCATGGAGGCTGCCTAGCTGGAGTTCTCTGCTAGTCAGGCGTGGTCCGCCAGCACCCAAGGAGAGAATTTAGATGCAATCGCTACAGCTTACAAAAGGCATTTTCCAATTTCTCTAAGAAATAGTTGAAAAATTAAGTCACTGTGTTCCAATTTGCATAATGAACTTTGGCCAACTCCAAATCTCTAAATTTTTCTGCTTTTCTGGAAGAAGGTATTTGCTGTGCAGCTTCAATTATTAGAGCCTCAGTTTCTTAGCCTATAAAGTGCTAGGATCTTGAAGTCTATTCAGTATCTTAAATGCTGTAATTCTCTGTTTAAATTTTCCTCCCTCAAAGTAAATATAATTTACTTTTTAGTGAAATCTTCCTAACTATGTAAAATAATTGGGGGAAAAAATGTTCTCCTTCATCCTTGTTTTGTGACTTCTTGCATTTGCATTTGAGATAATACACCATATCACATTTTCTTTCATAGCTCAATTTATTTATTGACTCAACTGACTTTGGTCCAAAATTCTGCCAAAGATATATCCAGGAGCAATTTGCTGAAAGGAAAAAGTTCTTTTGCCAAACTTCCTTATGCCTACTGCTCTTGAAAGCTATTTCTGCAGGGGAAAAAAATCTATAAACACAGATATAAAAAGCTACCGTTGCCTCTGTTCAAGTTCGATCACATGTGACCTGATTTTCTTATCCTCTGTGATGTCTGGACCCTTATTTCCCAGAGAGAGCCAAGGAGAATTGCTTTCAGGAGTCTCTATCTCTGTCTGTAAGCCAAACCCAGTTTGCCCATTAGGCAGACATCTGGTGTAGGGACCATGGCACGATTTCCTCTTGGTGCCTCAATCTGGGTGGAAAGCCAAGCTGTACTCAGAATTCATCTGGAGATCAAGAGGTCAGTGTTAAGGGAGATAAATGGGGTTGTTTCTGACACTAGGAATAAACAGAAAACATTTTGGGGACAATGGGTGGCCTGAGGCTCATACTATTTCCTGCAGAAGAGGAGCAAAGAGTAAAGTTGTCTAATGACTGCCCTTAAAAAAGTGTTGCAAGAAGAAAGCGTGACTCCATGTGTATGTTTGTCTGTATGTGTGTGTGTGTGCATGAGAGAGAAAAAAAAGCATGTTATTAATAACTAAAAACTATAGACTATCACCAAATCATTCTACAGTAATTCCACCACTCCTTTAAACCCTTTTTAAAGTCTTTTTAAAGAGAGATTTTTTCCAAGATACAACCTGGACTTCCAGTCTTTCTTGTTATCATTTGTACCTACTCTTTGCTATTGTAGTTTATTGAAGGTCCTTTCTGGCATTTTGGACAAAATCAATGCTTTTAGAGCCAAATTAAAAATTTTCAGTAAGGATCCTTCTGTCCTTGAGTAAGAAAAGAAAATTCTGCAGATGTCTCTTGTGAATTTCAGGAAATGATGAAACATAGGGTTGTTTAAACTTAAGATAAGATCCTTGATAATTTAAACACTGTAATATAAATACTACTTAGTGCATTATTGCCACATAACTGATGATCCCAGAACTTAGTGATTAAGACAACATTCATTTATTTAGTTTCTATTTCTGTGGGTGGGCATTTTAATCTGATTTTCTCTTGTAGTTCTTCAAGCCTTGGCCAGGCATCCAATGCAGTCATCTGTATCTCAGCAAGGCAAGTTGGCTACTAGGGGCTGTCTGGCTGTCAGATGGAATGATGGCAAGTGAGACTGGGCTACAATTATCTCACCTTCCAGTATCACAGCACAAGTGTCGTCTCATGTGGTCACAAGAGTTCAAGAAAGCAAGAAGTGACCTTGACTGGAAACTGGTGTAATGTCTGTTAGCCCAAAGCAAGTAAAAAGCCTTGGCTCAATTCACCAGGTGGGGAATTACTGCCAGGGTTTGGTGGGACAGGCTGCAAAGTGCCTTGCAAAGGATGTGATACAAAGAAGGGCCATATTCGCAATCCACCTCACTACTCATTAGTACAAAGGACACTAGGCAACTTTTGTATATTTTCACCAATTTTTAGAACAACTCAGAAAGTTTACCTTTTAAAGGTGAAAAAAAAACATAAACTAAGTAACTTGTCCAGGATCATAAATAATAAGCAAACAATCTCTCTCTCGGACTAGGATTTATGTGGCCCCAAATCTTTACTTTTTGTTTACTCTTATTTCATCTATATCTCTATTTTTATAGTTTCAACTCTGTTAAATTCTTATCAAATTTTAGTGCCTTTCTTCCTCCCTCTCTGTTCAAACTCTCATTTGACTCCATTACTCCATCTAAATAACCTATTCATTTTCTCTAATTAAAAGACAATTTGAGAATTGATAGATTTGGCCAAGACTAAAAGTGAACATTTTAGGCTTCTTAAGTAAAACCTAAATAGTAATCTATACTCTGGATTTATTATATATCAAAAGCACTTCTTGACTATTGTCCAGTCCTCATCAATATACTAGATAGAGACTGGTAGGGGTGGAGGGAAGGGAGGCATCCAAAACACAGGCAGATATAACTAGGAAATGATAACAAAGGGCTATGCATGTTCTAGACTAGACACACAGTTTTCGTGGTTCCCTATATCTTGATACTTCCCTGAGAGTGAAGATCCTCCAAGGTGAGTGTTCTGCACATTGTAGAGAGCAAAGAGCCATGTCTTGGAAGTTATCATGCTTGCATCCCGAGGCCCCTTGCATGACTAACTAGTTTCTTGTGGTTGGTACATCACCTGTCTTGTCTAGACCTCAGTTTCTGCACTTATAAACTGAAGATGTTAGAGTTATAAGCACCATGGATATAAAATAATCTAACCTTTTGATTTACCGCACAAGGACATCTGGAGGAGGGAGCATATAAGACTGAAATTTAACCAGCCTGCTGTGCTGGGTTCTGCCTGCCAGAACAAAGTGCTATCTTGTTCAGTTTTCAAAAGGCAGCTTTCAATAAGAATATGAACATCCCATGTGCCTACCAAAGGGAATACCTTTTAAAATTATCTTAAATTGCCCTGTGGCTACCCTTGGTTTTGCCGTTAATGGTCTCTGCTTGTTGTCTCTAGTAAAATGGGAGTGAGACCTGCACAAGTTTCATGTTCTCCTCTTGAGCTGTGGATTAACATAATTACCATTTTCTTCTAATTGAATACAAGCACATGGTGACAGCAGCAATGCCTCATCCTCATAAAAACATCACCTAATATTCACTAATTGTCAATGACATTCTCCCCCTTATACCTGATGTCTAAGATTAACTTTCTCTTGGAAAGAACAAGTCAAAGGAAGGCTTGGGGAAATGTTTAAGGGAGCATTGGTCAGACAAGCTCTTCTCTGGGCTTCGAGAGAAAGGTTCTTTGCCTTGGTTTTTGTTGTTCTTGTTGTTTATTTGTTTTTTGAGACAGAGTCTTGCTCTGTCACCCAGGCTGGAGTGCAGTGGCACGATCTTGGTTCACTGCACCTCTGCCTCCTGGGTTCCAGCGATTCTCCAGCCTCAGCCTCCCTAATAGGTGGAATTACAGGCATGCGCCACCATACCCAGCTAATTTTTGTATTTTTAGTAGAGATGGGGTTTCACCATGTTGGGCAGGTTGGTCTGGAACTCCTGACCTCAGGTGATCAGCCCGCCTTGGCCCCCCAAAGTGCTAGAATTACAGGCGTGAGTCACCGCACCCAGCTGGTTTGTGTTTTCATGCTGCTTGTCATTACCGAAAGAATAAGACCTTAGTCTTTTAGATACAGGTATGTGCTAGAGGATAAGAGCATGAAGAGGTCTATTTTTTGTAGGGTGCCATAGAATAGCAAGACACAAAGAGCCCTTACACCCAACAGATGCCCAGTGAGGTGCTTCAGGATTGGCATTCCCCCTGGTGCTTGGGACCAGCAAATTAGCTTTTAATCAGAATATGCATTTGCTGGCTTTGTGCCCTGTACAGATATCACGCAGGAATCTGACTTAAGCAGCCACCTAGAAGGTTCACAATGTCAGATTCTTGTTACTTTGGGCTCAAGTAATATAAATAAAAAATCAGAGTGCATTACACGTGTAAATTCTGCTTGGATAAATTCTTAGGACTCTGATCCCTACTAATGCTGAACTTTGCCACACCTGTGGGCTATGCATTGCCTTTATTAAAAAATTTGCTTTGCTTTTACCATCTCTACTTACCCTTGTACTAATAGGGCTTTTGGTTATGTTGGAAACCACAATTACTTTCGTACTAACCTAATAGAATATTAATAAAGAGTTAATGTTTTGTTCTGAGTTTTGTAATGTTTTCCATCATCAAATACTTACTTTTTAATAATAATGATAATAATAGAAGTGACTCTATTAGTTTTTTAGGGCTTCCATAAGGAGAAACACAGACTGAGTGGCAGAAACTACAGAAATTTATCTCCTACAGTTCTGGACGCAAGAGGTTCAGGATCAGTGTGTCAACAGGTTTGATTTTTTTCTGAAGCCTGTCTTCATGGCTTGCTGTGTCTTCAGATGGGATTTGTGCATAAGCACCCATTTTATCGCTATCTGTATCCTAATCTCCTCTTATTAGTACACAAGTCATATTGGATTAGGGTTGATGCTAAAGGCCCCCTTTTAACTTAATTACCTCTTTAAAGACCTCACCTCCAAACGCAGTTGTATTGTGAAATTCCAGGACTAGGGCTTCAATCTATGAATTTTGGGAGGCACAATTCCACCCATAACAGTTATTATTATTCTGGCAGACATGATTCTAATCACTTCACATAAATTAAGTTCGGAGTTTCTCAAACAACACTGTTGACATTTGAACCAGATAATGCTTTGTTGGGGTTGCAGGTGAGAGCCTGTGCTGTGTATTATCAGATGTTTAGGGTCATCCCTGGCTTCTACCTGTTAGATGTTTGTAACACTCCTTTCCAGGCGATGACAACCAAAATGTCTCTAGACATTGTCACATGCCCACTGGGACACAAAATTGCCCCAGTTGAGAACCAGAGACAGGATCACACTCTGTTGCCCAGGATGTAGTAGAGGGCCATGAGCATAGCTCACTGCACCCTCTCTAAAATTTTTGGGCTCAAGCAATCCTCCCACCTCAGCCTTCTGAGTAGCTGTAACTACAGATGCATACCCCTACACCTGGTTAATTTTTTATTTTATTTTTTGTAGAGACAGGGTCTTGGTTTGTTGCCTAGGCTGGTCTGACACCCCTGGCTTCAAGCAATCCTTCTGCCACTGTCTCCCAAATTGCTGGGATTACAGACGAGAGCCACTGTGCCTTGCCAAGCCTAATCTCTAACCCAACATTGCAAGATAACTTTTAATATCTCTGCTTTATAGAGGAAGACACTGAGATTAAGAGAGGTTAAAAGACTGCCCAAGGTCACATACAGATTGAGTGGCAGGGACAGAATTTGAACACTTGTGACTTTTCCCATGACATTAAGCTGCTTGTTTGTGGCCACTCTATACCTCTTCAAATTCACCACTGTCTCTAAGCCAGGTACATCAAACTCTGAAATGTTGACCTAAAAAAAACTAGTAATTACCATGTGACAATGTTTTTTTTAAATCACTTTTGAAAATTCAAATTATAAATCCATTGTCTCTCTCCAACTACTGTCCAAAGGTTATTTCAGATTGTCAACCTGACATCACACTAACTATTCTAATTGAAAACCAGACAGAAGGATACACTTTAAGAAAACAGATTATAAACTTTAGCTTAATCTAACAATCCATCTATCCCTAAAATGTACAATACCCCAATCTTTAAAATTACTCACACAATTTTAATTGCAAGATATATAATTTCAACCCCAATTTTAAAGAAGTCAGAGAGGGTGAGTTAAAATATTGCTTTTGATTACACAAAGACTTAGGCATAAAATTAAGACATGATCTGCCTAAGAAAAATGCCTGAGACAATGCACCCCCCCAAAATGTGACAACTTCAGAAAGCTTTTCATTTTTTCTTATGAACCCACATGTTCATTAAATATTACTTGAACTTCTAATAACCTCCAGACAAAAGAGAACACTAAATGATCAGACAAGTGTGTATTTGTAGTGTTTGGGGGGAGATCTCTTTCTAACTCTTGAGAGGCAATCTTTGCTTCCCCACCACGAAGCTCAAGACTTGATTAACTTTATCTTAGCATACCAATAAATGTTGTATTGGCCATAAAAACAGTCAGCCCTAGCATAAATCCAACTCCAGTATTTAATTCCTTGACCTTCCGTGTCAGAGATTCCCAGAAGCAAACTACATGCCCTGTGAAGTGTTTCCTTTTTATTGGCTCTAAATTTACTGCCTGATCACTTTGTAGCCCCTGCACTCATCTTGCCATGAGAGAACATAAAAAACAACTGTCCCAGAGACCTTCATATTTTGGAACATCTTTATCTATTCATCTCAGGCTATTTCCTCTGCCCCAACTCCTCCATGTAGTAATGCATCTCTAGGGAAGGTGCATTTTTTTTTTTTCTATTCAGAGTTGGAGCAAATGAGAGAAAATCCTCATTTCAATTGAGAATGATATTTAGCTAAATCCTCTAGAATACTGTTTCTGCTTTATCCATTATTTTATTAGAAATATAATAACTTACCTTAAAAGATTTCTAATCCTGATCATTTATGCTACAATCTTTTAAGGGTGCTATCCAAAAGAATGAATTTTGAAGGTAAATATTTTTTAAAACATTCTGCATAGGAACTACTAATAGAAACAGTGTTTATTTTTAGGAGGATATATTTTAAACCATATGAGAAAGCTACTTATCCTTGAGGAAGCTTCTTTGATTGTTTTGAAATTTTTATTTCTATTTTATCACACTGGGACATTTATTTATTTGTTTGTTTGTTTTTTTAGATAAGCTCCCTCTGTCACCCAGGCTAGAGTACAATGGTGTGATCATGGCTCACTGGGCCTCAACCTCCTGGGCTCAAGCTATCCTTCTGCCTTGGCCTTCCAAATTGCTGGGATTACATGTGTAAGTCACCGCTCCCAGATATTTTTTTTTAATTACAGATTTAACAGGGAAAGGTAATATATAATGATCACCCTTTTGGGAGCATCTGTGCCTGTGATTCTTAACCACGGTCACCAAAGTTACTCCTGAGGATTTTTCTAAACTATATTCCATGATGCTTCCTTCTGCAGAGAAGCAGATACACTCTGATGTGATGCAGATCACAGAGCTACTGTTAACATCTATAGCACATCTATCTCTCATGTGAATCTGGGCTATAAAATAGCATTGAGAACCATTGGTCTATATTAAATAAAACATATTTTGTTAAGTGGGATTTGTTAGAAGATGGGTTTTAGATTTCTCTCCTGAGTACTTTATTCTAATATGTAAGCCTACACATGCTCTTCCCTCTTCTGCATTTTTTTTCTGCTTTAATATTATTATTATTATTTCAGACAGGGTCTCTCTGTCACACAGGCTGGAGTGCAACAGTGCAATCACAGCTCACTGCAGTCTTGACCTCGTGGGCTCAAGTAATCCTTTTATCTCAGACTCTGGATTAGTTGAGACTACAACTATGCACCATGATACCCAGCTAATTTTTTTGAGAGATGGGAGTGAGGGCATTTACTATGTTGCCCAAGCTAGTCTCGAACCCCTGGGCTCAAGAGATTCTCCTGCCTCAGCCTCCAAAGTTCTGGGATTGCAGGTGTGAGCCACTGCACCCAGTCTGCTCTTCCTATTCATTGTTAAATGCCTGGTTCAGGTGTTTCTACTCTGGAATGCCTACTCCTGGTCGGCTCGGAGGGAGAGTTAGTTGTCTTGCCCTCTGTGCTTTCACAGCATCTTAATGTCTGCTCTTAAACTTATCATGTAATTGTTCTGGAGTCTGCCCTTCCTCTTGCTAGACTTTCAAGTCTTCACAAGTAGGGATGATACTTGATCACCTTTATATCTCTAGTATAAAGAAACATATCTAACAAATAGTGGAGGCTCAAATAATGCCTTTAAATGAATGGAAATGGGCACTTTAGGGAGAGGACAAGCAGAGTTTGAGGGAATTGAGAAATGGGTTGTGGGGAGAAGTATCAATAACTCAAAGACACCTGTTGGCCCATAACATGGCTGAGGAGGTGGCTCTAGGAAGAAGTCCAAAGACAAATTTTGACCACTTCACGAATTTGTCTCTAGCTCATTAGAAAAAAAACAATGGGCAGGAAAGACATTTTTATTTTACATTCTGGGTTAAAAACTAATTATTTAACCCTCAGTGCCCAGAAGGCTGGTGGAAGGCTATTTTTTGGCGAGAGAGTAAAAGAGAAAATTGCACCCCACTTGGAAGTACTGATACTTTTTTTTTTTTGCTCCAACCTCTCCATGACAATCTAGAGGAGTTGTCACCAGCAACAGGTTCTAAATAATAGAGGTGTTCTGAAAATTTGATAAAAGCTTCACGATAAATGTTATTTTAACATCAGAGGCTGCAGCAACAAGAAAACAAATTCCTAGAAATTATGAAAAAATAACAAAGAATTTGAGAGTTGTTCTTTCTAAAAATAATAATAGTAAAAGTAATAATATTGTCATTTAAATCAGTCAGAACCAAAACAGCATGACACAACCATAAAAAGCAGAGTCCCAGGAGCAGACAGAGACTCCCTTTTCTTTGCACGGGGTGACAGAGAAATCTTCTCTCCCCTTTAACCTTTGTAACACAGCATAAATGCCAGAGCAAGACTCAGGGCTCTGCAGCAGAAAAGAAAAGGTCAGGATCCTTAAACCTTGGATCTGACTTTGCAGATAACCACTTGCTCAGGTGCCCAAGGGTAGTGAAAATTAAAATGGGCCTAACCTGGTAAGGACAAGATGTTTCCTCCTAAAAATTACATGTAATATATATGTGAACTTCTCCCCTCTGGCTTGAAATCCTTCTTCTCATCTGCATATTCTATTTTCATTCTTTGAGTCCAAGAGCTCTTTAAAAGCCAGAGAAAGGGAAGCACAAAGTTGGCCAAGTCACAAATTAGGAAAGTTCTGTTTAGGAGCCTTGGGTAAAATTACATACACCTGCATGAGACCTGATACTGGAAACCGGATGAGAAAGCCTGGGGAGGAAGCACTCTGGTTTTGGAGGCTGTCAGGGAGTGTGGAAGCCGAGGAAAAGGGAGAAACATGGTAAGCAGGTATTCTGGGATTGGATTTGTGGGTTCCCCGTACATCCATAGTGGGAATGGTTTCCCGAACTCCCTAGAAGGGGTTGAAATGGCCAAAAGGGGCCTCTTATTCCTTTCACTTGTGGACCTCCTATCTACGAATCACAGGACTGGGCAAAATACCTTGCTAGAATTTGTGTTCAACCATTATCACAAAACTTAATAGAGTAATGACAAACTCGTGGCATTGAAGTGTCCCTGTCAGCATTCAAATTCTCAGATATGGTCAAAACTCATTTTGCTTCTCTGTTATCTGTTTCTTAAATCCTCTTGAGAGAAACTGTGACTTTCAGAATGACTTGGTGGATGGTGAAATAAATGGAATTTATAAATATGCCCTCTCTTCTAGGTATGTTTCATTTGCTGCGAAATTGAAAAATAAAAATAAAAAATTAGGACTAGGAGTGACAACTAGCAAAAGTAAATAGTCTGATGTAAAGAACATACATTCTAGGGGCATGTCCTGTGTTCTGTTACTAATGGTGGCAGAAATGGCTATGTGCTTGCCAAAACTTGTCTCATTTTCCTCCTGGGCACAAGCTGGACTGCATTTCCCAACCTCCTTTGCTATTCAGCATGACCATGCAGAGTGCTGGCCAGTGAAATGTGGGTGGAAGTGGCATTTGCCATTGCCACGCCTGGCCCATAAATACAGCTGTATTTTCCCCTGTATACTGACTGGATGAATGAAGAAGGTATTGTGGAGATTATCTACAGGAAGAGGCAGCCACAGGATGGCAAGATACTAGATCCCTGAATGTCTTAATGCAGTGCCTCCCCCAGTTGCAAACGTGCACATTGGACTCTGTATGAGTGTGAAATTTTTATTTGTTAAGCTATTTGGATTTAGGAGCTTGATAGAACAGGTTGCTTCGCATACCCTAACCCCAATATGAGTACTCTGGGATAAGTTGAACCTCACAACTTTGGTTTTTTCGTCTGTAAAATGGGGTACTATCTGCCTGTCCTTCTCTTTAGCACAGTTTTGGGAGCTCTTAAATGCAGGAATATAAATAATCAATATTTTGAAGAAAAGTATGATATAAGGCATTATTGCTCTTATATATGATGCCCCCCAGCACGATCTTCTAATATCCAAAACTGTTATTATCTCATTAGCCATCCAAGTGTGCCCCAGTCCAGACCTCTTCTTGGCAAAGGGAATAATTGATTCCCTAACACAGCTAGGAGATAGGAATCTCTCCCTAGTCTTGTTTGATAAGCATAGACATGTAGTGGTGAACTAACTTGCCAGATTCCTTCCTGAGAGCAGGATTTTTTGTTTGATTTGGATTTTTAGGAGGAGAAGGAAAGAAAGCAGATTGGTCCATATAGATAATACGGGCATGAATGTTGACCAAGAAACATTTCTGAGACAGTTTCTCCAGGGGTGAGAGTAGGCAGAGTTACCTCCTGTGAAGTGTCTGGCTGCTGCTATGACTCTGGAATAGGTTGGACAAAGGCTCCCACCACTTGTTCTTCACCAAGAGAAGCAGAAGCAGAGCCGGTGGCAGTGGGTGGACTAAGTAGAACCCTCTTTGTTTTAATTTGAAGAAAGCAAACACGTATACCTGTCTTCTAAAATGTTTTCTATGTTGACACCAAAACAGTTTCCAATGCTTTGTCTAACACACATGGGGTTTTGGTTCCATGAGTCTCCTGTCGAAATGCATAAGTCACCTTTGGGTGTAGTCAGATTCTAACCTATTTTTTTATTATTGAGCCTAGAGAATTTTAGAAGCTATCTAGTTTCCTAGTCCTTCATTTTGAATATTTGGCCCAAGATGAAAAATAACTTGTGTGATGTAAGATAGTCAGTACCTGAATTTAGATCTTTTGATTTTTCATCCAGAATTATTTTTAATCCTCTATCTTCTATCCAGTGGTATTATAATATTCTGAAAAGCAAGGATAAAACAACATCCTTTATCTTTAACCTTAAAGATGGTGTTTCTGTACCTACAAATAGCAACATCACCTATGTCCTTGAATGTAGCATATAATATTTTATACAGTTGTTTATCTCTTGGGAGGTTGGGGTGGGATAGAGGTAAGGGACAAAAGCTGACATACATTCTCTTCTATGCTCAGTACATATTAACACTATAGAGAATACATTTACTGTTAAGTTTGGATATAATGTGACCAAAACTGGTGTTAAAATTTTATCCCCAATTTTGTGGTATTGGGAGGTGAAGGCTAACGGGAGATATCTAGGTTAGGGTAGGGAACAAATCTCTCATGAATGGCTTAGAACTGTTCCAGTAATAGTGAGTTCACACTCTGACAAGATGGGGTTAGTTCTTGAGGCAATGGAATTAGTTCCCTGAAGAGTGGGTTATGGGCCGAGTGCAATGGCTCACACCTGTAATCCCAGTATTTTGGGAAGCCAAAGCAGGTGGATCACCTGCAGTCACAAGTTCGAGACCAGCCTGGCCAGCATGGTGAAACTCCATCTCTACTACAAATACAAAAATTAGCTAGATGTGGTGGCACATGCCTGTAATCCCAGCTACTGGGGAGGCTGAGGCAAGAGAATTGCTTGAACCCAGAGGGAGAGGGTGCAGTGAGCTGAGATTACACCACTGCCCTCCAGCCTGGGCAATAGAGTGAGACTCTGTATCAAATATATATATATATATATATATATATATATATATATATATATATGATTGTTATAAAGCCAAGATGCCCCTTGAGTTTTTTCTTATCATGTTTCCCCGTTTGACCTTGTCCACCATGTTGTGACAAACAGTGGAAGCTCTCATCAGAAGTCACAGCCATGCTTTTGAACTTTCCAGCCTGCAAAATCATTCACTAAATAAGTCTATTGTCTTTATAAATTTCCTGACCTCAAGTATTCTGTCACAACAAAACAAAAGAGACTAAGACACTTAAATATATGAAAAAAGTAAAAACTTTATAAATTCTTAATAAGAATTACATTATAAAAAAAATCAAAGTATAAACATTAGATTTGTTTGACAACAATTAGCCTTTTAAGTCAGCCAGAGCAAAGCAGTTGAATAAACTTAAGTTATACCATTGATGGGTAGATGCATCTTTGAGATATAATGACATATGACACAATAACTAATATTGTCACTTGGCATTGCTTCTGCATGCTAGCTGAAGTTCCAGAGAACTGGCTACCTCGCTACAGGTGCATCACATTACAGAAGACCATATGTATGCTCAGTTAAAAATGTGCAAAACTGAACATCTTATCTTCCTTCCCAACTTCCTCCACCTAGATCATCCTTATCTTGGTTAATGCCAAAAAAATGCTCAAAAAATCTTAAAAAGCTTAGCACTGTCCTTGAGTCCTCTCCTTTTCTTATTCTATACATTGAGTTTATTAGCAAACCCTCTCAGCTCTACCCTCAAGATATGCTTCAGTATGACTAGCGTTCCTATTACCTCCACCGCAATCCAAATTAGTCATCTCTTTCTTGGACTATTTTAATAGCTTTCTTATTGTTCTGTCTGCTGCTACTCTTGTCCCCATCAGTTTGTCCCCATCAATTTGCTATCCCATGCCAGCATAATCCTGTTTAAATCATAGGTCAGGTCTCGTTATCTTTACTCAAAACTCTCTATGGTTTCCCATCTCTCTTGAGCCAAAAGCCAAAGTGCTGCCAAAAACTCACAAAACCACACATGGCATGGTCTCCCCTCGCTCTCTAGCTTCCTCTTCTACTTCTCCACCCCTTAGTCAGCTTGTGTTACACTGGATTTCATCCTACTGCTCAAAGATGACACACACTCTCCTGCCTTCAAACACTGTAAGCTGTCCATTCCTTCCACTGGCATACCTTTTCTGGAATAGTCTTATAGGTTTCCTTCACTTCTGGGCTTCTTTCCAGAGGCACCTTCTCCAGGAGGTCTTCTTTGATCACTGTATTTAAGATGAAAAGCTCTCCTACATTACTTCCCTCATATTCTCTCTCAATCCTTCTATGTTTTCTTTTTCTCCATCTTTCTTACCAGGATCTAGTGTACCATATTTTTTATTTTGTTAATTGTGTGTCTTGCAACTCTAGAATGTAACTGCTATGAGGGGAGAAATTTTTGTCTGTTTTGTGTATGGTAGTCTCTCCAGCATTTAGAATAGTACTTGGCCTACAGTAGACACTCAGAAAATATATTTATTGAATGAAAGAGACATTGATGAATAGAAGAAAAACTTAGTGTACTTTGGATTGTTAGTAAGTCCTTATTTTCTGCTATTTTTAGAAATTAGCCTTAGGGTAATGAGTTCTGCAGAGACAGCCTCCACATAGAAAATGTCAGTACAACTAACTTCTGTTTGTACAATATTGTTTTTGTTGTTATTTTCATTGTACTTGAATACTTTTAGGCAGATCTTGGTTGCTACTGTTCACTACCATTCTTATCGTCATGTCTTACACTTGGCTGATTGAAACATTAACCTTATTTGCTTGGCTTTGAAGGCATTTGAGTTTGTAACCCTGATAATACCACTTTAAAGACTTCTCTGTAGAGCAGTTTTACAGAGGCCAAGAGTCATTGATTCATTAATTGATTTCATTTGTTCATTGATTCATTTATTGTGAATTGAGCATTTTTTATAAACTTTGCTAATGCCAAAGAATCAAAGATGAAGTCCCTTTCTCAAAAATGAGAAATGTTTTTATATTGTCACAGAAAGTCCGTATCCTATTTCTAGTAAACCAGTTTTATGCAAATAACTTTTATTTCTTCCCAAGAAAGGCACATCTCAAAGATGCCATTAGACTGTAATCACCTGACAAGTTCTTCTTACCTACTGCACAGAAAGCCAATTCACTGAGACAGTGATATTGCAGTAGAGAAAGAGTTTATTAAATGCAGAGCTAGGCAAATGGAAGAATGGGAACATTTTACTCAAATCAGCCTCTTCAATAATTTGAAGGATATGGATATTCAAGGACAGTTTGGAGGGCAGGGGACTAGGCAATGGAGAATGGTCATTGGTTGGGTTGTGGATAATAGTTAGGGTTTTAGAGCTATCTTCTTATACTGAGTCAGTTTCTAGGTAGGGGGTTTACCATTTCAGGTGACACAGTAAGTTCATATAGAATGCAAGGTCTGAAAAAATCTCAATTATCAGTCTTAGGTTTTACAATAGAAATATTATTCATAGGAGCAGTTGGAAAAGTTTTAAATTGTGTAGTCATTAGCTACATGACTCTTGAGTAGTAAGTAGTTTTAATAAAATAAGTTATAAAACAAAGACTGGTTAGAGTTTATGCCTACATCCTAGCAGAAGAGACAATGACTAGATAGAGTTTAACTATGTCTACCTACATCTTAGCAGAATTTAGGCCCCTATTACAATTTTAGCCTTGTGACTTTTTTTTTTTTTTAGTTCTACAAGAAGACAATTTCAGTCCCTGAGCAAGAAGGAGGTTAGTTTGGGAAGGAACTTGCATTAGTCCATTCTCACACTGCTGTAAAGAAATACTGAAGACTGGGTAATTTATAAAGAAAATAGGTTTCATTGGCTTGTGGTTCCACAAGCTGTACAGGAAGCATGGCAGCATCTGCTTGGCTTCTAGAGAGGCCTCGGAGAACTTACAATCATGGCATAAGGTGAAGTGGGAGCCAGCACATCACATGGCTGTAGCAGGAGAAAGGAGAGAGGTGCTATGCACTTTTAAACAACCACATCTTATCAGAACTTACTCACTATGCAGTACCAGGGGAAATGGTGCTAATCCATTCATAAGAACTCTGCCCTTCCTCCAGGCCCCTCCTCCAGCATTGGGAGTTACAATACTCATGAGATTTGGATGGAGAAACAGATCCAAACCATTGCAAGGCTGTTATCATCTTTGTTTTACAATTAAACTATAAACGATATTCTTCCCATAGTGGGTTTGGGATAAACAAAGATGGTTAGCCTGTGAGGTTAGAAAAAAAGGTGGAGTCAGTTATGCCAGATTTCTCTCTCTTTCATAATGTTTGCAAAGGCAATCTCAATACCATTATATTATTAGATGTTTCCTTCCTTTCTTCACACTCTCCTATCTCAGGTTTTTCTCAGAATATTTCTCCTACTTTCCTATCTTAACTGAACAATAGGTTTATCTTTGCTCCATGCCAAAATATGTGATTTTTCAGAACCAACCAGGCTTTGTCTGTCAGCCTCATGGAGAAAAGCTTCCTTCCCTAGTCCAGACTTGTTGCACAGTCAGTGCATTAGAGTTTTCTGGAGAGATTTGCAGTCAAGGACACCATCCCCTGCCCACACACACAACCAGTCTCTTTCCCTACCCAGACATGCTCATGTGCAATATCTGCATTCCTAGTCCAGGAGCCTCCATTTGGAGGAACTTCAGTCCATTTGGGGACTTCAGACTAAGGCACTTTTCCTTACTTTGACTCAGTATTTACCACTACCAAGACTTTTTACCTTTCTCTTCCTAAACCCAGAGGTCCATAAAAAGGCAGGAGCCTTTTGTTTGGGGATTCTCTATAGTGAGATGATTTTTTTTATCTGTGCTGCACCAACCTACCTCTTGCCTGGTGCTGCTCTTTAGGGAAAAGGAAACATTGGGGAGCTAGTGGCTCTTGCTTCTACTTTTGCAGTAAGTGAATAAGGCTTGATGGTGATTTTAGTTTGGCTTTTGTCCTAATTAACCACCATGACATCTAACTGTGGGCTCAACACTCTCTACACTAATGCAGGTTGCAAGGGAATAATATGGAGTCTTAATTCTCCTATGTCTCCCCACCTCTTCCTGTTTTCCCACAATATCATGGAACAAGCAGAAGGTATAATATTCTGTTAGCTCTCCTCTGTCATTTTGAGACTACGACTTTTCACTTCTGTTTAATAATCCTTGCCATTTTTAAGTTAATTGCATCCACTAGAAGCTACTAATGGCTTCCAATTGTTCCTAGAATGACATTTAAATTCCTTCTCATAGACAATAATGCCCCAGAGAGCTGACCGTCACTTTTTTTCTGACTTTATTCATTAAATTTTAGCCACTCTACATCTTCTTTCTTAAATACATCAAATTTTTCCTGTCTTGGACATTTTGTGCATGTTTTACCTCTGTGTGGAACGTTTTCCCCAGATCTCAGCATGGCCAGCTTCTTCTCATGCCTAAGCTCAAATGTCATCTTCTTAAGGAGATGTTTCTTTTCCAGTGGAACTCTCATTCTGTCATTCTTTATCACCATGCTTTACTTTTATAGTAATTGTCACTCTCTTAAAATATGGTATTTGAACATTCACTTGTTTATGGCCACAATGTAAGCTCTCATTTGTCATATTCCACTAATTAGTATAGTACCTGATGTATAAATAATAAATGTACTTTCTTCTTATCCTCCTAGCTGACATTCACCAACTTCCAGGTCACTCTTTGTATTCTTAATGCTGTAAATGCATGCCCACGTCCTATCAATGGCCTATTCAATACCCTATTGTATGGTTTTACAAATTCTTCTTAAATGTATTTCACCATTCTCTACCTCAGTGAGCCATTTTCAGAGCCATAATTTGTCATCATCTTGAACTTCTAAAATCCACCTCCCTTAGACCACAATTACCTATCACACTCTTTTCTTAATTTCTTCTGAATCTTCCCTTGAAGCACGTATTGGTTTATAGATCCTTGAATCTCTTTTCTTCTACTTCATAATTAACCCTAAATTTCATTTCCTCTCTCATCTTCTCCTGAACTAAACGGCTAACTGATGACTTATTTAGTGCACTCTCCCAAGACCTTAAAAGAATTCCTTAGTCACATGACTTTATATTGGACTTTGGAAACATATTTGGACTTACAGTATCAATGGAACTTTGCAAGGACAATGTTCTTTTCCTCTTATTCTGTTCCTGAGTTAGGAGCAGAGCAGAATCTTTGCTCTGCTTGGTCATCTTTCTGCCACCCCTAATGCCTAAGATGTTCTTTCTCATCTTCAAAACAGATTAGTCTATATTTTTACACATCCACCTATATCCCATCACCTTCATTCTCAACATAAGACCACATATTTCCTATTAAAAAAATAAAATAGATTCTATCATATATGAGTTTTTTTAATTTCCTACTTCTTAGCTCCAAACTTATCTACAACATTTTTTGTCTTTGTTTCTTCTGATCTATCTCAGAGTATGATATATACAGTGTACTTGTTTATTTTCAGTACCTCGTACACTTTTCAATGGGCTTTGTTGTATATTGATTGAATAAATGACACAGCGGATGGGCAGTTCAAAGCTTCATTAGAAGAAATGGAGATATTTTAATATTCTGAAGACTAATACAGATGTGCTCAGATAGACCTATGGTCTAGAATAGAACAAAATAAAATACTAAATCCTATTGATACATTTAAATTAGCAGACATTTAGCTCTGCTGTCACTCAGGGTCATATGTGACTGCATGTTAACAGATGCCACTGTGTCCATGGAGTCAGGAGACAGAGTTTTCTAATCCCGACTGTTAGCAGCTGTCATTGGCTCAGCTTCAATAACTTCATCTGAAAATGATGCCCCGATAGTCTCTAATTTATCTGGCTCCCAAAGTGTATGATTCTTTTATTCCCTTGTCATTGTAGTAAATTGACAGCTAAAAATGAGGACGTTGCTATAGAACAAGTGAATCCAGTGATAGGAAAAATAGCTGAAGTGAGATTCTGGAAGAAGAGAACACACCAAGGACATATTTAGCTTAACATACTGAGTTTCCTTGACTGTTTTGTCTCTCATAGCAGGGCACATTAACACTTGAGGCCTGAACCTCATTCTTTGTACTTATTTCAAACAGCAGCAATAGAGAGGCAGATACAGGTAGCAACATGAATTAGAAAGGCCTTGTACACAATGCAAAAGGTGTACTCTTGTCAGAGGCATTCTAACCAGAGTGACTCCATCTTGAGTATGGGCTGGATAAATAAGGCTGAGACCAACTGGGCTGCATTCCCAGGAGGTTAGGCATTCTAAGTCATGGGACAAGACAGGAGGTTGGCACAAGATACAGGTCACAATGACCCTGCTCATAAAGCAGGTTGTGGAAAGAAGCCAGCCAAAACTCACCAAAACCAAGATGGCCATGAAAGTAACATCTGGTTGTTCTCACTACTCATTATATGCTAACTATAATACATTCGCATGCTGAAGGACACTCTCTCCAGAGCCATGACAGTTTACAAATGCCATGGCAATATCAGGAAGTGACCCTATATGGTCGAAAAGGGGAGGGACCCTCAGTTCTGGGAACTGCCTACCCTTTTCCCAGAAGACACATAAATAATCCACTCCTTGTTTAGCATATAATCAAGAAATAACTATGAGTATAATCAGTGGAGCAGCCCATGCTGCTGTTCTGCCTGTGGAGTAGCCATTCTTTATTCCTTTAGTTTCTTAATAAACTTGCTTTTACTTCACTCTATGAACTTTGAATTATTGAGTGAGATCTAAGAACCCTCTCTTGGGGTCTGGATAAGGACTCTTTCCAGTAATAATTTTAGTTTAGAGGCCAAGGGAAAACATGGAAGGGTTTTACCTAAGGACATACATATAGTTTGGTGATGATGGATATAAGAAGACCTATTAATTTTCCAATTATTTACAGTGTACTACATAACGTGATACATTGTCAATTTGGAGTGTGAAAGCTGTTAATTTGTTCTATTTAATCACTTATTAGTTATGACTAAGAAAGGTATGGGAAAGGACTAAGGATGGGTGAAGTCATTATCCTCTATTTCTCTGAGAGTATTAATTGGTGCTCTCCTCCATCAGACTCAGAACCAAATTTTCATAACTTGTAACATTTGTTACATTTTATATTTCATTCTGTCATTTAGTCTATTCTGATGACTCATATTAAGCCCAAGAGAAATACATGTAGAGTACTGCCTATGCTATTACAAGCTCTGCTGGAACCAAGAAAATACAAATAAACAAAACTATACATTTCCCCTCATCTCAAGTATATTGTATTTCTGTGTAGTTGTAAGACTGGTAGTGAACTTGACAAAGTCAGTGAGAAAGAGTTATCCTTAAGTTATTATTTATATTATGTGTGTATGCATGTGCATATGTTTCTGTGTATGCATGTGCATTATGTGATGCATTATTTATTCAAAGATACAAGTTAATCATTTTTTTGTATAATAAGATAAGAATATCAGGCACCTTGGTGAGGAGAGAAAAAAGGTGTGTTGGGGCACTGCCCCAATTTGTGGATTCAGGGCATTTTGTGAGATCAAGATGGTAAGCTCCATTCCCTTCTAGAAAAGCTACTTTTAGTGGGATAAAATTCTGCTTTGAGTATCTAGATATGAGTGCTGTCACCTGCCTTTCTTTCCACAAGGAAAAGTGGACAAGAATGGGTTATCACAGATTATTCCCACAGGAAGGAGGGACACATCTCATGAACATGCAGCATCATATTTGAGAAAAACAAAAAGTACTTATTTGCTTATATGTGCACTTGCCATTTATCAGGTGGGCTGTGCCATTTCTGATTACTGAGAATGAAGAATTCTTTAGAAGCAGGTATAAAATAAATGAGTCATACCACAGTGGAAAGTTAAGTGGATGCTGAATATATGGTTTTATTTATTTATTTATTTAGAGACAGAGTCTCGCTCTGTCGCCCAGGTTAGAGTGCAGTAGTGTAATCTCGGCTCACTACAACCTCTGCCTCCCAGGTTCAAGCAATTCTCCTGCCTCAGCCTCCTGAGTAGCTGGGATTACAGGTGTGTGCCACCATGCCTGGCTCAGTTTTGTATTTTTAGTAGAGATGGCGTTTCACCATTTTGGTCAGGCTGGTCTCAAACTTCTGACCGTGTGATCTGCCTGCCTCAGCCTCCCAAACTGCTGGGATTACAAATATGAGCTACTGCACCCGGCCTATGGTTTTAATTTTTAATGATGGAAAGCCACCTTCAGTTGCACTGACCCTTTATTTACTAGTGGACATGGATGTACAGCATTCTGCAAATGATGCAGCTCGTTTTTTTGCAATGTAAATGGTCAAATTGGGACAGACATGAAGCCAGGTAGTTTCATGTACTTACATGGATTGATCACAATTGTGGTCAACTTTGGATGGCTAAAAGTAGCAAAAAGCAAAACAGATGCTGATTTTTTTTAAAGGCAATTCAATTACCCTTTAACTTTCTCCTTAATATCACTAAAAATGACATAGATTGGATCATCCATTTTTTACTTGAAAAAAATTTTGCATCACCATATTCCTATCAAATATTCATGAACCATGTATTTTTAAGCACCTGTAAAATTATCCAATCCAGCTCCTTCAGCTCCATGGTATATGAAGTACCAAATAAAAACAAAAGCAACTTTCAGTTTCTTATTTTGCCTAACAAGCAGGAAAAGCTATTTTAGTACCTGAATATTCAGTTGTGATGTCGGTAATTTTGTAGTCCTGCTGTAAAGAATATTTTTCTTGCTTGTATAAAGACATAACAGATGAAATTAGAGGGTATTATGTTGTCATATGCATCAGAGGAATAAAGTTTTTATTAAATCTTCTGCATGGCACTCAGACACCAAGGCATCAGAAAATGAAATGGCATTCCTCAAACCCCTTTTCACCTTTCAACCCCAGGGGACCTCATTATATCTGAAAGAAGGTGTTTGCAGAAGTCAAATGCAGAATAGGCTATAAATTGTCAAGGGGAGTTGTGGGAAAGGAGGGACTCTCATCTTGTTTGAAGCAGTACCCTCTCAAGGACCACGTGAAGTGCTGATTTCATTTTGTTGATTCTCAGGTACTGTGAGCATAGGAACGAGAGGTTTGATTGATGAGACAGCCCATTTAAGATTGCAGACAATGGCAGGTGATGGTTTTGAATAACAATGGCCAGAGAAGAGCTCATATACCATCACTTGCAAATTCTGATTACAGACAAGACACCTACAAATGACTCTGAGATTTGAGGTACCACAATCTATGTTTTATCAGTAACTCAGAGCAGTCTCTGTAGGGTCATCAACTGCCAGTCTTCATCGTATTAATATTCTAGGTTTTATATTCATTCAGATGAAAAAGTAATGAAACTTCAAAACAATGTTATCATATTACAATATGACTAAACCTACCTTCTAAACACCCTCTGTGCTTTGGATAATGCTTTGTGCCATTCAATAAGACATGTTTTTTTTTTTTTTTTTTTTTTTTAATGCTGCATTAGGTTTTCTTGTAAAGCCGGAGAGAAACAGTAATGCCTATGGAATTTTCTCATGACCGTTTCTTAAGTCCTATACTCTTCTTGCATGGATTTTATTTTTTGATTATTATTAAAGGGAAGAGAAGCTGTCAGGGCTCAGAATACCCTAAAATAATGGCCTCAGGAGCAAAAGTTTCTCCTTGATTTTCTCCTATCCTCCTGTCTCTCAGTCTGATTCTACCATGAGGCTAGCCATGGAAACTAGAATCCCTCCTCCTGGATCATAGAAACCAGAACCCCTTCCCTCCAAAGCCAGCCATAAAACATAAAAATGTTACACTAACATTCCTTCTGCCTTTCTGTGTAAGAACTGTCCATTAAGAAATGATCTGATTCGCTTTGTTTGACTACAGGTCGTAAGACCACCTTTACAGAAAAAGTCCTGCCCCACACCCAGAAGGAAAGATTAAGTGCGCAGAGAGGCCAAAAAGAATCTAGACAGGCAAGTCCTGCTGGATTTCCCTACTCAGCCTATTTGCATTCGTTCTTATCCCTTTGTCATGGGAAATTGTGGGAAGGGAAGGACTCTCATTTTGTCTGAAGCAAGACCTGTTTGTCCAATCATATTTCCCCATGTTACCCATGCTTCGTTAAATCTAAGCATTAAAATGGACAATTTCCTCTGTATCTTTTGGTCTTCATTCTGAAGGCTCCTGAGTACACAAATTAAATAAACGTGTGTGTCTTTTCTCCTATTAATCTGCCTTTTGCAAGTTGATTTTTCAGCAAACCTTCAGAGGGCAAAGGAGAAGCCTTCCCTTCAGCCGTACAAAGCTGATTTGAAAGGAAATTGGCAGTTTTTCCTCACTTTGAACGTGCATATTTTCCAAAATGCATTTTTAAATTTTTGGAGCATGTTTTAACAACTTACATATTTTTATACATGTTATTTATTCATTTAACAAATATCTGTTAAGTGCCAGACACTGTCCAAATAACTAATGACATAGCAGTAAACAAGGCAGACAAGCTTACTTCTTCATGGAACTTGCCTTCTATTCATGGGCGGTCACATATGAACATGTAAGCAAATATGTAAATAAAGGTAAAAACAGACTGTAATACATGCTAAAACAGAAACAAATAGAATATACCAAATATTTATTGAACAGCTACCATGTGCAAAACAAGATACTACTTACTTTTAGAACACTAAAATAAACAACAAAGTTCTTGCCGTCAGGTAACTTACAGAAGTATAGGAAAACATTAATAATCAATCACTTTGTTAATGTAACAGTATTATGCATATGATTGATTATGTAGTTTTATCTCTAAGCTCAATTCCCTAATAATCTCTTCCACAAAATATTCCTACGTGAGAATGCCATAATAAACAATGGCTGGCTGGGCATGGTGGCTCACGCCTGTAATCTCAGCACTTTGGGAGGCTGAGGCAGGTGGATTATGAGGTCAGGAGGCTGACACCATCCTGGCCAACATGGTGCTACCCCGTTTTTACTAAAATACAAAAAATTAGCCAGTTGTGGTGGTGGGATCCTGCAGTCCCAGCTACTCAGGAGGCTAAGGCAGAAGAATTGCTTGAACCCCGGAGAGAGACATTACAGTGAGCCGAGATCTTGCCACTGCACTCCAGCCTGGTGACAGAGTGAGACTCCGTCTCAAAAAAAGAAATTTTAAAAAATAAATAAACAATGACTAAATTTTAGGAGAGTTAAGAGCAAATCTGAACTGAAATCCAGGAAGAGAATTAACTCTTTAAGGAAATTCATAGAAAAAATCATAAAGAGTAATTTTGTAATGCCATCCTACTTTGGGCAGGGCAATAATGTAAATTTCTCACTTTTTAGAAAGTTTGGTATGTTGCTTTACAATAATTTACCTGATTTATTGTTTGTTTGTTTCTATTTTTGTTTTTGTTTTTTGTTTTAGAAAGGGTCTTGCTCTGTGGCCTAGGCTGGAGTACAGTTGTGCATTCATGACTCATTGCAGCCTCAACCTCCCAGGCTCAGGTGATCTTCCTGCCTCAGCCTCCTGAGTAGCTGGGGCCACAGTTACATGCTATCACACCAGGCTAATTTTAAAATTATTTTGTGGAGATGGGATTTTGCCATGTTACCCAGACTGATCTTGGGTAACATGTGATCATGTGATCCTCCCACCTCAGCCTCCCAAAGTGCTGAGATTACAGGCATGAGCCATATGCCCAGCCTGGCCTTATTTTTGAAAAAGAAATATAGGTTAATTAGGTCATGTGGAATGGGTGAAGGGACATTACAGATAGATGAAATAACATGTATTATGTAGGTATATCTCCTACAGTTTCTGCTTCTGTAGTTGAAACCTGACTGATACAGTGCTTAGAACATAGCTATTTATTTGTTGACTTCACTTGAATATTTTAAAGGCAACTCAAACGCATCATAGTCTGTACATTTTTATTACTCACTCACACTTAGTCATCTAAGTGACTGACACTACCATTCATCCTGTTACCTAACTTAAAAGCCAAAGCCTTCCTTGAGAATTCCTTTTCTTCCATCCTTTACACATAAACCATCACTGAATCTTACCAACTATACCTACTACTTCTCTCTGAAATACCTAACACTCTCTATCTCCATTATCAATAACTTGGCTTAAACTACTCTGATCCCTTGAGTGGATGACCCCAGAGCCACCTAACTCTTCTACCTGCATAATGTGTGCTTACTACTCAATCAGTTCTCCATTTTGCAACAGTCACATTTTCTAAAAATAACTATGCTCATATTGACCTCCTGCTTCAAACACTTTGGTCCCTTCCTATTGACCTTAAAAGAAAGACCAACATCTTTAACCCATTTAACAGAGCCCTCTTGCACAGATTTACAACTACAGCTTCGTAGTATTTTACTCTTCCCTTTCTTTTCGTTATGTGTGTGTGCATATTTATAAACATATATACACACATATATATGTATGTATTTGTTACATTGAATTGGCTTACAAAATAATTTGGGACACCTATAAAATCAAATCTCTATAAGAACTTTGTCTCTGAGTCTGATTCAGGAGCTTAGAGTTCATAGGACAGCCATTCAGGAAAGGAAGGTCACAAGCAGGCTGGAACTGAAACCAGCCCAACTGTCCCATAGAACTGATGTTTATAGTTTCTTTCGAATACATATAGAAATTGACCTTCCCAGTCTTGAGAAACTGAAATTTGTCTTATCTGAGTTCCTTTCTCAGGAAACCAACTATCAGGCCTCCCAGGTAGTAATTATATGTCAGACCTCTCACCTGGCATGAATGCGTAACTGACCACCTGATGCTTGCTGAACAACTCCTCTTCCATAGCCCTCCCTAATTACTGTTTGCCCACATGTAGTTACAGTTTTTCCCTGATATATAAACTCCTAAATTTAGCCAGTGGAGGAGACAGATGTCAGAATTACATTGCATCTCCTTGGCTGTAGCACCCAAACAAAGCCTTCTTCTCTGGCAATACTTACTCTCTCATTGACTGGCTTTCTGTTCAGTGAGCAATGGGACTTAAACCAAACACCTGATATTTTGGCAACAGAACCCCATAAGAACAAAATGAAACATCTGTTTTTGTAACCTCTGACTTGGTAATCTTACAGAAGCTGGGACCAATCATGGAAGAACTAAATATTATCCCACCACTGCCCTCCTACCACACACCTGGCCTAGGAGACAAAAAAAACTGAAGGAGGACAAGAGGACGGCAGAACAATTGCAGGCCCAGCTGCTGCTTCATGCCAAAGGTGAGTCAGCTGTTGAGCCACGTTTATAAGCCACAAAATGCCAGCTGCCTCCCTTCCACCTTCCAGACTTCCCAAGGATCTCCTTGTTGCCTACACTAACAAGAAATATACCAAAAAAGAAAAATCTAGAAATTGCAGTTCAGCCTAGACAGGTTGACACATCACAAAGCCATCACAGACACTGTGCTATTTTGGAGTAGTACTATAAAGATTAAGACCATGATTTCTGACATTCCATAACTAACGTTTTTCAAATCATATGGTAGGTTTAAACATAAAAGCATACATAGTTGCCCTGGGAGCCTTGGGAGGCTTTTATCCTGTTTGAGGGTTCAAAGAAAACTTTCTAAAGGAGTTAGGTCTTAGACAATATGTGTGAAATAAAGAGACAAAGAATAATAGGAATGCAGTTGCAGACAAAGAAAGCATCAAAGCAAAGACACAGAGAGGGTATATAAATCAGCTTCCACTAGATTACCCTGGAGCAAATTCCAGAATCTCAACATAGGTTTGTTTTCTGTTTGTTTGTTTTGCTCACATTAATGTTTATTGCATTGAATCTCCTTCCAATCTGCTTCATTGTGAACCCCAGGCTGAAAAAGCAGTACCCACCTAAGACATACTTGCCTCAAAGGAGACGTAAAGAGAAACTAGCCAAAAGACATGGTGGCTCCCTAAAGCTGCTCAAGAAGATTACAGAATTCATTTCCTCTCATATCTTGTTGGCCAAAGAAAGTCATATGTCTAAGCCTGATTTCAATGAGGCAAGAAAGTATAGGCATCCTATAAGGAATAATAGCAAATATTTCAAACAAATAAAGTACCGGTATCTAGGTCACAAATATTCATATCCCTTCATTATGCATGCTAAGTCTACTCCCTCTCCCAAAAGTCTCATCCAGGCTCAAAACCTAGGATCTCTTGGTAGTTTCTGTATCAAATCTGGATGTGACTCTTCTCAATCCAGTGACCTGTGAACTAAAAAGATAAATCGTATTTCCTCATATGTCCCTATGTAATAGTGGAACAGGAAGATTATACTCTTCCATTCCGAAAGGGGAAAACAGGAGACATTCATCAGCCACTGTCAATAGCATTTACAAATTTCATGGGGCAGATGTTACAATAGGTCCCTGTGCGGGAGATCTGAAAGGTTTTTTGATGGAGCCCAAGTTCTACAGCCTAGGAGTTGTTCTCCAGTTCATCATCCTCTGTGACCTTTGGCTCCCTTCTTTGGGAGGCCCTTTCTCTTTCTTTTATCATCATTGGCTACATTGGAAGATGACACTGGAGAATGTGCCATTCTTAAAGACTCAAAGGCATTCTATACCTGCTTCCTTTTTATAAAAGTTCTGGGGCCCAAGATTAACTGCATTCTGCAAATCAATTCAGAAATTTTAGCAGGAACATTGTTTGCCACACCCTTCATTCAGACCATATGATCAGGCTGGATTTTGATTGGTTCTTGGTATTCACTAACCTGAATTTGTATCTCTCTAGTTGAAAATGACAATCAAATGTATATTCAAACTCTGCACATAACAGAGTTTCTGGATTTTCTATATTCCTTTTCATTCTGTGCAAATCAGCTGGTTCCTTTTTGTGCTCATCTTTTGCTATGGTACTTTGTCAAATGCAGCCACTAACACCCATGTTACCAACAGTCTTTTATTTCCCTAAGCCACACATTCATTAGATACATTACTTTGGACTTCTAAGTTATTACGGGTGACCGTTTTACAAAATGGAGTTTGGGAGTATAGTGACAAAACACATTTCCTCAGTTTAATCAACACCCACACACGACCCAGAATCCAAAGCCACATATTTTTGGTTTTCTTGTGGAAGCATCCATTTTTGTATAGATTTTGCTAGACTGTGCTACAATAACTCTCAAATTTTAATGGCCTACAACAACAAAAATGTATTTCTCACATTAATGTTGTCTGTCTGTTTGCTGTACTTCATATCCTCTTTATTTTGGGACCCAAACTGAAAGAGCAGGCTCTAATTTGGAACACCCAGCCTAACAACAAGGGGGAAAAACAAAACAGTTAAATGATTCAGTGGCACTTGATTCTTTGACATGTCAGTACACACTTTTGCTCACATTTTACTGGCTAAAGAAAGTCATATGGCCAAGCTAACATAATAAATTAGGAAAATATTTTCCTTTCACAACTATGAGCCACAAATATTTTATACAAATACTGCAATCTTCCATAGAATTGAAGCTGGAGGGTGAGGTTCACTAACAGTAGAATATAAATGGAGAGTACAGGACTAGTAGAGTATTAGATGAGATGTATTTGGAAGGCCCTATATGCTATCCTAAGATCATGTACTTTTTGTTTTATAGGCAAAGGAGAATTATTGCAGATCTTTAAGCAGCAACACTGTGATATTTTCAGTTTATAAGCAGTGTTCTGGCAATGGCAAATACAGGAGACCAGTTAGGAGTTAATTTCCTCAAACTCAGTGGGTGCTAATGAGGGTTTGAAGCAGAGCTATGGTAATAGATCAGGATGGGGCATGAGGTGTCGTATTCTTATTTAGCAGATAAAATATTCATAGGGAGAAGGTAAAGATTAAGAAGGGAAGGAAGATTGACTGCATTGAAGATAAAGAGGATAATTAATGACCTTAGAGGACATGGCAGTCAATGCACGGATGTAGTTAAGGACACATTTTGTAGATGGTAGAAGGATCAAGGTGTTTGTGAATGCTTCAACTTTCTGTGTGAAATAGAGGATGTTTGCTTAAATTAAAGGATGTAGGAGTTGGGTAGGAGCTTTGAACAGAATGCCAAAGATGTGGCATCCCTGAGGGGAGGAGGAGAGAGAACAAATAGAAGTTAAAACTTAAACCTAATTAAGAGGCTTGCCTAATAAGTTTGCAATGACTATAAAGGATACATTTGGTTGGTTTCTCGACCAATGCTATGCAGCTTTAAAGGTACATTGAAAATTCTGGGGTTTAAGGTAATTGAGAATGTTGGTGAGAGAGTGAGGCCCTTGCCTCTCTGTATTCAGTCTGTATTGACTGTTTGGAGTGAGGACATGAAGAACATGATGGATAAGAGTTTGAGTTTAGAAAGTGGGATATTTGCATTTAACATTTCTAATTTGGTACAGTTGATAATGAGGATTAAGACAAGGAAAAGGTGCAGTTTGAGTGATGCTCAAGGGAAGTCTTTAGAGTTAGATAAATAAATGTGAGGATAATATGTTTACATCGTTGTGGAAATGGACATTGAAGTCATTCTTGTTGATGTGGAGGGTAGAAATAATTGTTATGTGTGTTTGGGGAAGGGGCAATTGTTGCAAGGATGGCTGGGAAAGAATAGGAAAATTATTGAACTCTTTATTCTTCCCTGTGGTTGGCAGAATTCTTAAATGACCTCCTGTGGTCCGTACCCTTGTAGAATTCCCCACCCCCTTGAATGTGGTTAGGACCAGTAACTTGTTTCTGACCAGTAGGATGTACAAAAATGATAGGATCTTATTCCCATGATTATGTTATATTTCATGACATAGATGACGGATTTTGCAGATATAATCAAGGCCCTTAATCAATTAACTTTAAGTTAATCAATAAGGAGATTATTCTGGGTAAGTCCAACCTTGTCTGGTGAGCCATTAAAAGGGGTCTCAAGTCAGAGATGGAAGAAAATCAGAGAAATGCTCTCCTGCTGGTCTTAAGAAACCAAGAGCCATGTTGAAAATTTCTAAGACGCTGAGGTGGCTATAGGGGCTAAGAGCTCCACTCCTATAACCACATGAGCTTGGAAGAGAACCCCCAAGACACAATAAGACCCCAGCCCTGGCTGACACCTTGACTGTAGTCTTGTGAGATCCTGAGCAGAGGACCCAGCTGAGCCACACCCAGACCCCTGACCCATGGAAACTGTGAGATAATAATATAAATTTTTGTATAGCAATAGAGCACGAATAGACTACATTATGCTAAAAGACCAAAATGCTTTCAGGAATCTTGTGTACTATTCTATTTAAAATGTTTTCAAAAAAGTTTTTTTGTCTTCAACTTTTATTCACAGAGACAAATATGAGACGGTTTCTAAATTAAGAATATAGATTAGAGCATGAAAAGCAAGCTGTGCAGTAGATGGATATAGAATAATAGGATGGATCTCAGTCATAATTCCCATCACTCCTACTTCTCTTTAGGTAGCTTGGAGCAGAAACAAAAGAAACAGGTGCGTCCAGTCCGAGGGGCTGGCTCTGCTGATAAGACCTCAGGAAAGGATGTTGGGCTAGGAGAAAGGTAAAAAAGATGTGAAGTTTGCTGAATTACTAAGGCCAAGAATGGAATAGAGGCAAGATAAAGGGAAACAGAGACAAATGAAGGAGAAGAGAGAATCAAATGAGCAGCTGCGTTAATAGGCACACATGATTTCATGATGACTACTGGCATTTACCCTCTTTCCTGGAATAGTTGTCTTTCCAACTACTATGGGAGAGCTTGCATGGCCAGCCAGTAATGGCAGTGCCATTTTCTTCATAGTCTGTATTCTACCCCTGCAAGGTTATTAACAGGAACACTCAAACATTCCAGGACACCAGATAGGTGCATATATAAGTATCTTCTGTTTTCTTTTCTTCTTTCGCATCTATAGACTTCATTATAAGCAACCAGGAAAGAGCTTAGTATCTGTTGGCTACCACAAAATTTAATGGCTATGAGGAGGGAAGAAAGCCTTAACTATTAAATGGAAAGAATATAAAACTATTTAGTAATCCATGAATACACATCACTTCCACTTACAGAAAGCACATTTTACATTTCAGTTTTGTTCTCTGAGTTCTCTTTGGAGTCAGAATGCAAAACTTCATGAAATCGCTAAGTGTTTCAGACTAAATTATGAGTAATACTTTGGGACATGGTTAAAGATTTGTTAAACACATCACAGGACAGTTTAAAGTGTGCAATGATTCAATAAGGTATAGGAGATATACCAGGAGCCTTTGATTCATTATTTATGGAATTATACTTAAGCTACTGCTATTGAGTGATTTTTCAATGGTAGGCAAATATCCTTGACTATTTTGGCTTACGGTTATGAGAAGAGGGAAAGTGGAGTTGATTACCCATTCAAGGTGAAAAACAAATGTCTTTATTGAACTCAAAACACTGGTGACCCTCTGAGAAAAGTCAGAAATCAGCACAATAGCCAATATTACCACTATGTGTGATTTGAGGGTAATTTGTGTTTCAAAAACACTATTTTCAAAACAGTTCATTCATTCAACAAATACATATATATCTGCCCCAGACAGGCAGGCAGGCAGATAGATAGAGAGATAGAGATAGAGATGGAAATAGATAGATGGATGAATAGATAGATGCCCTTTATTCAGAATGATCTTGACACATCTTTCATTCAAAGAGAAATTAATCTCTTTGCAGTTTATAAAAGCTATTTGACTAATTACATTATATAATGATTTTGTCAAAAGACCTTTACCTAGGTGAGAATTCAATTATGTAGGGTAGGCAGAATTAATCACTAATACTTTTATAGCCTCTGTATCTATCTCCATGGCAAGAGCAGTCAGAAAGAACATGCAGTGAACCAGCAAGTTAAAGATACTTCTTTCCTAGTTTGCAGTAGGTAAAATGAAGGAGGTTAGTGTTCCCAAATGTATGGCTTGGACTGAACAAAGGTAGATATGTAGAATTTCACAGCATCATACTTCATAAAGCTACATCAAGTGTTTTACACCTAATATATTAAGTAGATGAAAAATCAGTAGAAAAAAGTTTATATACTTCCCCAGACAGGATTAGAAAAAAATGTATATCATAGTAAGCCTCTGGTAAAAGACAGGAGTAAATGTCTAGGGTAAATTTCACCAAGACTGAAATAAAATCAAAAGTTAATTGTGGAGATATCCTAGTGACTGTCAGTCCTGATTCTGAAACCAGTGATTTTTAAAGAATAATAAGGGGAAAAGGGAATCATTATCACCCTCAGTACTTTTTTTCCTGCATAAGAAAAACTTCAAACCAGAGAATATATTTTCCTTTTGCTTTAGCTAAAATATATATACATAAATGTGTTAATATCCATATATCAATATATACTATATATTATCTAATAATATTATTATATATATATAAATATATATATATAAAATGTACTACCTTTATATACAATTTCTCAGTCTAGCTTTACAATACTTTGTCATGAAAAGGAAGATGATTTTTAAAGAAATTTCCAGCTTCCATCTTCCTCAGAAAAAAAGTCTCAATGCCTTTAGATTTTTCTGGGAACAACTACTTTTCCTGCCCTTTACTTATCACTCTTGTTTTCTTCTCTGGACTACATCCAATCTCCCTTTTTTTTCCCTTTAACACACTGAAGTTAAAACTGGTACAATGACTTGTAAGATCTTGGCCAAGTTTGAATAGCATCCATGTTTCTGCATCTTATTAAAATCCAAGAATCATTGAAAGTGAGTCTTGTTGTGCTCAAGGTCAGTGTAGCCTGACTGAGCCCTCTTGAAACTAGGATACTGCAAGAAAGAACTCTTGTCTGTGTTCACTGACCAAAAGAAGTTGCTGTGGACTCTTTGAGTGGCGTTAGCTGTTTGTAGACATCACTGACATTGTTAGCTCATAGGCAAAACACTTTAAGCAGTGTTTATTTATAGATGTTCCTTCAATGAAGTGACATGAGGCTCCCAAATGCTGTTCAAATCACTACATGATGAACTGCACATTAAACGATCTTCTGGCACTTCTGATATAAACTCCAAAGAATCACTTTAGACATGTGTTTCTCTTTTCTCCAACTGTGGATAAATCAAATAAAAGTTGTTTGGCTTCACAATATTTAGAGCTGATCTATAATGTGATTTTGTGCCTTGTAGATAAAGTCATCAGCTGGAATTTTCTCAGGCAAAGTAATTAAGCTGCACAGAAATACGGCAGTTGCAGTCTAAAGGGGAAAAGTGATCCCAATTACAGAAGCCTTTTACATTTATTTTTGCTTATCCCTAATGGTCATCTGCATGCATTGTGTATTGCCATATTAAAAAAAAAATCACAAGTTGTTTACATTCCTTTAAGATGTTCTGATAATGGAATTGGAAAGTATCTCTGATTTAAATATTGCACAAGTATTAACTGCTTTAGAGGGGTGATTACAGATGGGATTTGTGGCCAAGCCATTTTCCCCAAACGAGTCCTCAGCTGCAGGCCACTTAAGTGCAGTTAATTCATTAGAACAAGAACTTGAGTTAAATACATTAGCGATGAACTGTTCATCTGTAATAAGGCTGACTCATGCTGGTAATTTCTTGCATAGTTATTATTCAACATGTACTCTAGAGTCCTAGCTGAAGGAGAGAAAAACAACGGGAAATGCAGCGTGTCTTTTAGTATTGGGATTTGAGAATATTTTTTCCATGGCACTGGCCAGAATTGAGCATCCCAGTGACTCACCTCAAAGACAGGTCACGTTTATAACAGGCCTAGCATATTTCTATGATACCTTCTACAATGGCAAAAACCGTAATTATTTTTGCACCAACCTGATATCAGAGAAGGCTGGAGACCCAGGAAATGTGGGGAACAACATCAGAGAAGAAGTAGGGTTGCTGCCAAAGGCTCGTGTCAACAAAGCAAGCCCTCCTTAGGACCAGTGACTTACCAGGGTCCTTTTTTCCCTGAGCAAATGAATTAATTTGGCAGTTGATATTCCTCTTCCTAGACCAGCTATGTACTCTAATTGCCTATTTCTTCCTTCCCAGTTTTGAATGAAATAACTTTATATCACTTCCTATAGTAAGTCAAAGCACGTGTCAGCACCCAATGGCCTTTAACAAATGTTCTGACTTGTCCATCTCACCTCCCTTGCCCCTACTCCTTGCCTTCCATCCTCGTCAATAGATTCAAGCCCATCACCTCTCACCCCATGACCTACCTAAAAATTTAGTGTTTCCAAAATCAGGCCTCCAAACCTCATTACTTCTTTTTAGGTATTGTACCTATAAAGTCAAATTTTCAAAGTATTAACAACCCACTAGACATCCCTTTATAACAAACTTGTGATTATTCCTTTAAAATGACCACTTTCCTTGCTAGTAAGTGTATAAGGCTCTTTTAAGTATCTCTCCAATACTAATCTGATGTTTAGAAATATGTGCTTGTGTAGGATCCGTATAAATGATCAGTATGCATTGCACTACCTAGGATTAATCTGTAATTTTAAGAGAATCGTATCATTTCTCTTGGAATTTAATTTTAATGAAACACTATGTAAGGAGTATTCAAGTATACTAGGATCTACATGGCATACCAACAATGAATTTAAACATTTTCAGTTATCAGCTTTCTCAAGTGCAGGAGAATCAAACCAAGACTAATATCAACATGTCACCTGGAATTCTTGTTAAAAATGCAGATTTTTACAGCCCAACCCCATGACCAGCAAAAGCATCATCTTTGGGACTAACACCTGGGAATCTTTGTTTTAGGGCCTTCAACTCACAATTTTATTTGTTGCCTCCGCCTTTTAGGTTATAGGCTCCAAGAGGACAGGGATGTTTGTTTTCTTCACTGCTGAATCCTTAGTGCCTATATCAGTGACTGGTACTGGTTGTTCAATATGTACTAGTTGAATGAATAAATTTTCATCTGCAGCCAGGTTTGGAAAGTATTGGTTTAGTGATGGATCACTGGAGCCAGATAATTCTTAGTTTGAATCCCAGCTCTAGCATTTATTAGCTCTGTGACCTAGGGTCAGTTCAAGGTCTTTCTGAGTTTCAGTTTCCTCATTTTAAAAGTGAGGATCATAAATTCTAAAATAAATATGTGCTGATTCAGTAATGAAACTCTTGGGTAAATGTAAGGATTGGGGATGATGTATGGTAGATACAGTGCCTCACTCAATAAATGGCATCCACTGTTACTATTTAGATGTAGAAGAAGAGAACTGGCCAGCTAGGGGTCATTTTTATGAGGACTTGGGGAAGCATATGAAGGACAAACTGGACATAATGAGGCTAATGGCTGGCCCTAAGAAAGAGCTGTTTGGTGCTCAGTTCACATCATCTAAAATAACCAAATGCCCAGGTTATATCTAACGATAGAATTTAAAATGGAAAGCCATGTGAGAAGTAAGAAAAAGGGGAAATCAGTCTTATCCATCATCTCATAAAGCCTCATTGAGAATTGACACTTACAGACAGGGTGAAGCCTAACTCCCCGCAGAGCTCTCACTGGCCATCTTTCCCTTAATTCTACTCCCTGTTCTACTTCTATTCTGCAGGTACCAAGGGTTCTTCTGTATAATCCACTGCTCTTTTGACTCTGTTTCTGAAACTCTGTCTTTCTTTGTCATTCTCTTATCTTATTCTGTGTCTCAGAATTAACTGATAAAACTAGATCCTGCCTTAGAAGTTTAACTATACAGTGTAGATCATCCAAGTGAGTAGGCTTTTCATGCCAAGCCAGCGCACAGACTCCTGGGCAGCCCCTATAGATGTTTGTGGCTAAATTTCGACCCATGGCCTTACTCTTGGTGGTAATGATGGCAAAGTCCAATGCCCCAAAGTTTGGCAACATTTGTGTAAGAAGTCATTTTTGTTCATTTTTCCAAGGAGAATTAAAGGGTTGTCATTTTGATCATAATGCTTGGTGTTATATCACAGAGATATCCATGAAACTCTGAGTGACTATTGTCCCATTGGTCCCTTCAGGAAAGTTTATATTTAGAAACAACATTTGATATCATTATAAATAACTTTATGACAATGCTGAACTTTACCTTATGAAGAAATTATGTAGTGAGATATTTTAGATCTTATCAAGCAAATAACATCTGTGTCTTAAGTTCTTAAACTTTAAAAAATGATCTTACCCATCCTGGTTTTACTGTACAGGCATTAAGCTTGGAGATAAGATGGATTACGTGGAAGGAAGGGATATGCAGTCCCCTGATATGAACACTGGCTGGCAAGCAGAGGACAGAGAGGATGTTGAGTGCTTCGGGGTGTGTTGTCTCTCAGATTGCCCTCCACCCAGCCTTGCTTTCAGGAACTAAGTATGTCAGCTTCCTAGAAAAGAAGGGCCTTAAACCTAAAGCAGGCAAACAAAAAGGTATGAATCTTAGAGGTCTGGCTGGAAAATAAATATGTTGAAAAAAAAAAAAAGAGTTCTCTTCTGTGGCTTTAAAGACAGACTGCAGCACAGGTGAGGAGAAGCAGCCTTTTTCCAGCTTGGTGGTATGAGTGTTGGCACAAGAAAAAAGAATATTGCTATGCCAGTGGGAGATGAATATGGCAGAGAATGAGGCCTCCCATGACCAGAAGAGGAAAGCCAGATGGAAGCATGAGGGATAATGTCATTCATAAGCCCTGGATTCTGCCCCAGCCCCCTCCCACACGTGCACATACTCCTCCCACCAATCTCTTAAACCAGAAGGGAGAATTTAGGGGCTAGGATTCCAGTGGTTCTTGGAGAGTGTAATAATTTGCCCCAAAACTTTGTGGCATAAAACTACAAACATTTATTATCCCATCGTTTCTGCAGATCATGAATTTTAGTGGTTTCTGGCTCAGTGTTTCTCATGAAGTGGCAATAAAGTGCTGGTTGAGGCTTCAACCACCTGAAGCTTTGACTAGAGCTGGATGATTTGCTTCCAAACTCAGTGGTATTTGGCTGGAGGCCTCAGCCTTCACCACATCCTATGCCTCTCCACAGAGCTGCTTGAGGGTTCCTATGATATGGCAGTTGGCTTTCCCCAGGCAAGTGATCCAAGCGAGAAAAAAGAGGAAGCTACAATGTCTTTCATGTTCTCTGAAGTCACACCCTGTCACTTCCACTACACTCTATTCATTAGAAATGAGTCACTAAGTTCAGCCCACATTCAAAGGAGAAGTATTAAGTTGTACTTTCTAAGGAGAACAGTAACAAAGAAAGCCATAAACATATTGAAAATTCACAATTCATACTCTGGCTACATCTTATTTATATTTCTCCCATATGCAAAATATATTCATGCCACTCCCCACAAGAATCTCAATACACTACTAGCTTGAAATTCAGGATGTCGTCACATAAATGAGGTTGAGGTATGAACAAAGCTCCTCAGATGTATTTTCTCTTGGTCTGAAGACTAGTTAACTAAAGAGAAAAGTTCTTGCTCCCTCCCCATACCCCATTTTCAGTGGTGGGATAGGCACAAGATAACTGCTGTAGACTCTCCTGTTCAAATAAATGAACATGGAAGATTAACAGGAGTCACTGGTTTATACCAATTGTGACATCAAATCTGAAATGAGTTGTTTCTTGAGTGGAATACAAAAGCACAGATAATAATTATCTGTGGCTCTTGGGTCCATTCTTCTTTCTGTGTCATCCTTTCTTTTTCATGAAAGGAATCACGTATTTGTTCTGAGCCCACTTCCTGTCAGTAGAATTTGGGGGAGTCCAGAGGACTCTCTTTATTTAGTGCTGTTTCTGTTCCCTTTCATTCAAGCTGTCAGTGGTTCTGCTGATAAAATTCTGTTAAGAACATGTGGGTCTCCTGTGAATGTTACTAGGCTCCAATTCATTAGACAAAGCTACATCTTCAAATCAAGTTAAGCTCTTCTCTAAGACTTTTGCTGAGGAACAGTATCCTTAAGCTTCTTAGAAATCATAATGTTTTATTGAGGGGATTTCTGAGGCATTCAAATCTTTTAAAGGCCTTTTTCCCCTGACAAAATAACATTTTGAGGCATTTCCATTGATCTTTCCGATGCCTTAATAAGAGACTTTATGGCTGCACCTTCATCTTTGTTGTTAGAACTGGTGGAGCCCTTGATTTGATATTTTCCCTGACACTGTTTCCTAATTTTAACATCTTTTGCCTCCTTTAGAGGCTGAGAATTTTTAAAACTAGAAACATTCACTTCTTTTTACTTAGTGGACTTTCTATAGCATCTCTCCTCTCAAATTTTACTATAAGCAGAAAGAAATTAAGCCACAAAATCTGCATTCTGTGTAGAAATTGCCTTAGCTAGTCCATTTAGTTTGTTAGATATATTTTCTACTTTCCACGGTATTGCAGATGACAATATTGCTAATGTGTCTGCCACCATATAACAAGGACCCCTCTCCTCCAGTTTCTAAGAAGAAATTTCTCACTTTCCTTGGACCCTCGTTGACAATCTTCTTAAAAGTTCTGACTTCTATTAATAGTGTGGTCAGGGTACATTAGCTTTCACTCTCCTCAAATTCTTTCCAGCTCCTGCACATTAGTTAGTCTCAAAGCCAATCCACATTTTTAGATATTTGCTATGACAGCATCCCACTTCCAGGCACCAAAATCTGTATTAGTTATCTATTTCCACAATAACAAGATATCCCAAAACTGAGTGTCTGTAATAATAATAAAGATTTGTTCTCTATTTCTGTGGGTCATCAATTTGGGACTCGCTTATCTAGGTGGTTCTGATATCTTTCTCATGAGGTTGCAGTGAAGTCCAGGAGAACGCCACAGTTTTTTTTTTTTTTATGTCCCATTGGACATCACATGCTTTCACTTTGGTCACATGTGACAGAAGAGAGTTAGGAAGGCCAGCCCCCACTCAAGAGGAAAAGTATTAATCTCCCCCTTCTGAACGTGAGTGTACCAAAAAATTGGTCATCAGATTTTTAAACCACCAGAAGCCTAAAACATTTATTATTGAAGTTATTAATGGAATCATACTGTACCCCCAATCAGATATGACTTAGGAAAATGATGACTATATTTATGTCATCAGAACTTGCCAAGTCTTTCGGCTACCAATAAGCTCAACATAACTAACTATAATGAAACATTCTCAAGTTTCAACTTAACCTTTCAGTAACATTGGACATAATGTCTTTTTTTCCTCAAAATAGTTTCTTCATTTGGCTTCCAGATCACCAAATCCTCCTGGCTTTTCTCCTGCCTCTAACTAGCTGCTTGCTTTCAATCACATGTACCATTTTTCCCTAATCTCTTCAACTCCAAAACATTGGAGAGTCCTAGAGCTCGTTACTTGAACCTCTATTTTATCTACACTCAGTCCTTGATGATCTGACGCAATTTCAAGGCTTTAAGTACAATGTGTACCTGTAACTCTCAAATTTACATCTCCCTCAGGAAACTTTCCTCAGTTATAGACTCATATCCAATCACATTCCCACTTGAATGTCTACAGGCATCGTCAACTCAACATGTCCCTAACTAAGTGTTTTATCTTCACCTCGAACTTGCTCTTCCTGCAGTCTTCCTCATTTCAGGTTGTGGAGACTCCATCTTTCCAGTTGCTTGGAATTCATTTCCATTCATCTTCTCTCTCCTTCTCTCCTTTATTCTCTGTTTCTCTCCTTCTTCTCTCCCCACATTTTTAACCTGTCAAAAATCTGTTAGTTCTACCTGCAAAATAATAGATTCATTAACCACTTTTCAGAAGCTCCACAACCACCACCACTGAGATCCAAGCCACCAGTTTCTGTTTCGTGGGTTATTGCAGTGGCTTTCTCATTTTCCTCCTATGTTCCCCTTTCCACTTTCAGCCCACACAGTCTATTCTCAGCACATCATTCAGAGTGACCCTATTAAACATAAACCAGTTCACGTTACTCCTCTGTTTTAACTCTGCAATGCCTCCCTCTGTCATCCACAGTAAATAAGTCCTTAAAATGACCCAGGTGGTCTCACGCTATCTGGCTTTTGTCATTTTTCTGGCCTCATCTACTGCAATTCTCCCTTTATTCATCTTGCTTTCGCTCATTTTCCTGCCCATTTTTGTTCAAATACCAAGCATGATTTTGCCCCAGGGCCTGACCCTTCTGCCTGAACACTCTGTTCTTGCAATTCCGTATGATCTTACACCAATGTAATATTCTGGGGAGTGAGACCTACCCTAATTACTTTATTTACAGTTGCTCCCCCACCCAATGGTCCTAAATCATCTTTTCTGCTTTATTTTCTCTATAACACTTATAATCATCTAAAAAACTATTCATTTTGGTCAGATGCAGTGGCTCACAGCCATAATCCCAGCAATTTGGGAGGCCAAGGAAGGAAAATCATTTGAGACCAGGACATCAAGACCAGCCCAGGTAACATAGCAAGACCTGATATCTACAATTTGTTTTTTCATTAGCTGAGCATGGCAATACACATCTGTATCTAGCTTCTCAGGAAGCAGAGGCAGGAAAAACACTTGAGCCCAGGAGTTTGAGGCTGAGTGAACTACGATCCTGACACTGTACTCTAGCCTGGGCAACAGAGCAAGACCCTGTCTCTTAAAAACAAAAAAAGAAAACAACAACAACAAGAAAAACTATTCGTTTTACTTATTTTTACAAAATGTAAACTATAAGGGAAGGTGCTTTTGTTTGTTTTACTCAGCGATATTTTGTTAGCATCTAGGACTATTTTTGACACAAAAGCCTCATTCAATACATGTCCATTAGTTTTTTCATTCTCATCTGCCTGGGAGGCTCTTCTTTCTCTCCTGTGAATGCCACAGCCTGAGCACTCCAGACCTGCTCTTCAGGAGCCTTTCCTCACTAGCTGAGCTTCCATCCATCTGCCTCACCTTCGCTTTCTCAGCACTCATGACCACAGCCCGGGTTACATCATTATATACTCTTTGTGTGCTTCATTTTCCTCCATTCTGCGCTTGTATTTGTGTCTTGCTTGTCTAAGTAGATCTTTGAAAAAAATATTCACTTCCTTCTTTTTGGATCACTCTTTTGCCCCTTTGCAGTTCTGCAATATGCACTTTATAAATTCATGTTTTATAAACAACTGTTAACCTCCTGAAGTGAACTTCCTAACCCCACACCTCTGATGGAAGATGCTACTTCGAGACAACACAATGTTTTTGTAAAATGCATGCAATCATTTTCTATTTGTACAGTAATAAGTTTCAGGAAAAACCAGCTGAGCAACACAAGCAACTCTGTTCTAATATTCACACAGTTATTATATTCTCTTCAGGAAATAGAATCCACTTTTCCACATGGGCTGAAAAATCTAAGATGTTAAAACATTTTTTTAAAGTTCCACTGAGATTTAGCTTCTTGCCATGATACTCTCTAAATAATTGCAATGTGGTGTAAGGCATTATAAAACACTGTAATTTATGTGACCCTGAGCAAGTCCTTCTCTAAGTGTTTGCCAGTTTGTTCGTTTCTGAACCTGTTTCTGATATCCCTGAAGGTAAGTGAGAAAAATCCCTTCATATGCAACCTAACTATAAGACAATATCAAGATCATTTATGTCAGCTAAATATTGCTGTAAGAATGACTTAAAATTTTCTGATATTTTGAAGTACTCAAGAAGCTTATCAAATGATTATACAAAGAATTATGCACATGGATTTTTTTCTTCTGTGAATTTAATATAATCTACTTTTTTTCTAGATTAATCTCCTTATTATATCATGATTTAGACTTTGCTTAGTGGTGTTATAGATTGAAACTGGCTCAATTAGCTCATTTTTGTCTATTTCATCTCACCTTTGACACCATGCATGTCTGTTTTGGTTTCAATCAATCATCTTAGGTTATTAAAGACACACTTGCACACACAAATCCTAAACACAGAAGCAGGACTTTTTTTTTTTTCTTTGATAGAGTCTCACTATGTCGCCAGACTGGAGAGAAATGGCATAATCTTAGCTCACTGCAACCTCTGTTGCCTGGGTTCAAGAGATTTTCCTGACTCAGCTTCCTGAGTAGCTGGGATTACAGGTGTCTGACACTGTGCCTGGCTAACTTTTGCATTATTTCCTTTTTAATTATACTTTAAGTTCTGGGTTACATGTACAGAATGTGCCGGTTTGTTACATAGGTATACATGTGCCATGGTGGTTTGCTGCATCCATCGCCCCGTCATCTACATTAGGTATTTCTTCTAATGCTAGCCCTCCCCTATTCTTCCACCCCCTGCTATCCCTCCCCTAGCCTCCCACCCCTCAACAGGCCTCAGTGTGTGATGTTCCCCTCCCTGTGTCCGTGTGTTCTCATTGTTCAACATCCACTTATAAGTGAGAACATGTGGTGTTTAGTTTTCTGTTCTTGTATCAGTTTGCTGAGAATGATGGTTTCCAGCTTCATCCATGTCCCTGCACAGGACAGTAGAGATGAGTTTTCACCATCTTGGCCAGGTTGGTCTTGACCTCCTGACCTCATGATCCACCCACCTCAACCTCCCAAAGTGCTGGGATTACAGGAGGCAGCCACTGTGTCCGGCAGAAGCAGGACTATTAAAGCATGTGACTAACCTTTCTTAAAGCAAGACCACTAGTATTAGAAAAAAAACCTACAAGCTGTTCTCAAATATATTCAAATTTTGAATTAAGACTATCATCTAATAGGATCTGACTCCAGTCCAGAGATCTTTTAATTTATAAATAAATGTAAATCGAGGTAGCTTATTTTTTCTCATGAATAAATTTCATTAGCCTGTTTATGCTGAAACCTTTCTTAATGTTTTAAATAATTTCTCAGAATATATATGACTATATAAAAAATACTGACTCCGTATATCAATGTCTTAAATTGACTATAAGTTCCTGGTATTATCTCACAAGTATAATTGGAATCTGTTGCTCTTGTTTTTGTCAAAGCCTTTAGTGAAGCCTCTTCCCAAAGGCTACCTGTTAAGATGGGAATTTATCACATGTAGCTACAAAATACATATTATATTTGTGTATATGATCTCAGAGCTAAAGAACCATATTATATTTGTGTATATTTATCACATGTAGCTATCACATGTAGCTACAAAATACATATTATATTTGTGTATACGTATTATATATGTGTATATGATCTCAGAGCTAAAAGGACCTCAGAGCTTTTCTAATCATGGATTTTTTTGAGCTTTTATCCCAGCAAACCTGAGAAACAGACTAATCATTAACAGATACTCATCATAGTAGCCGATTCCTATTTCCTATTACCACCATGAAAAATTATTGTAGATTTAGTAACTTAACACAAACCTGTTATTGTATACTCCTATAGGTCACAAGTCTGCAGTGAACATTGTGAAACTAAAATCAAGGTGTCCACAGTACTACCTTCCTTCTGGATACTTGAGATTCCTCCTGGAAAGTTTGATACTTGCTTTTCCAGAGGCTGCCCCACCTGTGTTCTTTAATTTGTGCCCCCTTCTAGCAATCACACCACTTAAGACCCCTCTTTTACCGACTCTGAACTCCTGCCTCCCTCTTATATAAGAACTCTTCCAATTACATTGGGCTAACCTGGATAATCTAGGATAATCTTCCCATTTTAAGATTCTTAACTTGAACACGTGCAAAGTGTCTTTTGCAATCAACAGTAACATATTCACAGGTTAGCCCATAAAATGAAGGGATGAGGGCATGGACACCTTCAGGTGAGGAAAGTAGTCATTATTCTTCCCACCAGAGGTAATGTTCTCAAGTGAGGGAGGAGAATATACAAGTACCTGTTATTTGAAAAATATGTACTACTGCTTTATGATTAAGACCAGGGACTCTGGTACTAGATGGCCTGACTTCAAATCCCAGTTTCACTACCTAATAGATATGAACTTTTAAGCAAATTTTTGAAACTCTCTGTGCCTCAGTTTTATCATCTTAAAACTAGAAATGATAATATTAGTGATTACCTCATGTAGTTGTTTTAAAGACTCGATGAATTTATAAATGTAAAAGCACTTAGAATAATTTTCAATCCATAATGTTTGATATGATTTGGATCTGTGTCCCAGCCAAATCTCATGTGGAATTAAATCACCAATGTTGGAGGTGGGGCCTGATGGGACGTGATTGGGTCATGGGGAACCTTCATGAATGATCTAGCAACATTCTCTTAGTGCTTCTTGTGATAGTGAGTGAGTTCTCATGAGATCTTGTAGGTCTGAAGTATTTATCCCATCCCCACTCTCTCTCTTCCTCCTGCTCTGGCCATGTGAAAGACTAGGTCCCCCTTTACCTTCTACCATGATTGTAAGTTTCCTCAGGCCTCCTAGAGACCAAGCAGATGCCAGCATCCCTCCTGTACAGCCTGAGAAACCATAAGCTACTTAAACATCTTTTCTTTATAAATTACCCAGTCTCAAATATTTCTTTATGGCAATATGAGAAGAGACTAATATAGTGTTCAAAGATATTTATAATTATTATATGTCCTCATTATCTGAGAATGATTAATTCAATCTAAATTGCAATTACAGATGAAGAAATAGAGTCCCAGAGAACTTAAATAATTTACACAAAACAATGTATTGGCATTAGATTATAAAACTTGTCACATTAAGATATCTTGTACTGTTGAAACAGCATGCAACAAATCTGTTTTCAGTGGTGACAGAATTTTAAAAATATCTGTTTTCTTATTACTAATAATTCTTAATTAATTGATGATATAATCAACAAAACACTTCACTCATGCTTTAGTAATGAGAATCCTATGAACACATTTTATTTCTTTCTCAATTTCCTGTAACTTGAGACTGAGAAGTTGATAGGGTTATATTGTATTCTGTAAAGGATGAGATATTTCTCCAGTGTGGCATGAATTTTAGAATACCCAAGTCCTAGCATTTCACAGAATGAACTTGTCTTTGACTTTTTAAATCGAATAATAGTGTATATTGCCATTAAAATAATTAGATGACTTTAAGCCTCCATTCAAAATGTACCCCAAATTTACTTACATTTATAGATTTGATTTAATCAGTGTATTGATTAATTCTGCAACACAATCAATTGCTTCTCACATCAAATTGACCATTAGAATAACCAAATTAAACAGACCATTCAAGATGGCAAATTTTGGTGATTTTGATCATACAGGAACTCTCATTGCTTATTAATTTTTAGGTTTGCTTAAGAATCTTTCCAATCTAGGATTAGGATTCTGAGAGTGCTTGTTATAATTTCTGTGCTTATGATCCTTCCATATCCATCTGGCCTGAAATGAATTTTTTGAAATCTTTTCTTGCTGATGTGCTAAGCATGAAGTATAAAGAGAAAAAGTAATATTATATGGAGAATTACTAAGTCAAGGACACATGACTTTATCTTTCTGAAGAAACAGAAATTTCCCACTAAAAAGTCAATTCCTTCCCTACCCTCCTTAACTAAAACATACAATAGAATCCTGAAATTTAGGAAATAAAAAAGAGCATAGAGATTATTTGGTCCCAAGCCCTTATTTTATGGATGTCTTAGGATATAGGAGGCAAAGTTAAAAATGAGCAAGTTAATATTAGGGACCTGAAAATAATTTTATCACAGAATTTTTTTTGTTTGGCTCTAGGCCCAAAACATTTCATTTGATTGTGACTAAGACACATTTTCTTCTCACTGCTCTATTCTTCAGGCAGAGGCAACTAAGTGTTAATTATGATCCAGTCCTTGATGGTTACTGTATCCTTTTTCTAAATGACTTTTACTGTTGTTTTGCTGCCAGCTAAAGATGGCCTTGTGATCTTAACATATTTTCAATGACTATTCTATAAGAAATGTTTATATATTCCTAAACTACCATGCTCATTCAGCTGTCAAGCCTCAGCTTTGTATTCTTCTCCTTTTAATGTTATTCTCTCTTTTAAAAACATCAATTCTGAAAGACAAAAACTGAAAGCCCTTCCTAGATGCTGTAGCTATCCCTGCTGATTTTTCCCCTGTGTGTCCTTGATTAAATCAGTTAAACACTTTGACTTTTGTCATTGGAAAATGAAGACAATAGCACATACAAAATGGAATAATTAAAAAATGGAAGCAGGCTTTCTAAATGTCTGTTAGTTGAAATTACTATTGTTTCTCATTGTTAATTAGAAATGTTTTCTTTGAGGACAGGTGCAGTGGCTCATGTCTATAATCCGAGAACTTTCAAAGGCCGAGGTAGGCAGATCACCGAGGTCAGGAGTTTGAGATCAGCCTGGCCAACATGGTGAAACTTTATCTCTACTAAAAATACAAAAATTAGCCTGCCATAGTGATTCATGCCTGTAATTACAACTACTCCGGAAGCTGAGGCATGAGAATCGCTTGAACTCGAGATGTACAAGTTGTAGTGACAAGATCACACCACTGCACTCCAGCCTGGGTGATGGAGCTAGACTCAAAAAAAAAAGTAAAATAAATGTTTTCTTTGGGCTGGCACCTCTGCATGCCCAGCCCCCATTTGGTTTTTCTCCCCTGCTGACTACCTGAATGCTCCATGCTCTGTGCTACCCTCTAGGAAGTGACTACTCATGAAATCACAAATGCTCCCTTCACTTTTTCTGTCCCTCTCTTTCATTTGTAGGCCTTCTAATTTTGAGCTGGTTCACTTTATTATTTCTTCTTTTACACATGCATTGCTAGAATGACCTTATCCCACATGTGTTCAACTTTGTTGAATATCTGCTTTGTCTAGGTGATTTCACATATAATATTGTCACTAACCCTCAAATAAATCAGTGAAGGAGATGCTATTTATTTCATAAATGATGACCAAGCCTCAGAGATATTAACTGACTTGCCCAAGGTAATTCAAATGCAGTGTCAGGGTCAGGATTTGAAGCTAGCTTACCAGTAGGTCCCTCAGAGTTGTAAGGAACTTGTTGGTTTGCTGGTCCAACAGGGCCAATGTGTTAAATTACCTTTAGCCCTCTTTGAACAGCTGTAGGCTAATATTATGCCTTTGGAATAAGCTGAAATTTTATCTTTAACCAAAGGAAGTTAGTTCCTATACCTCATTCTCACCTTAAGATAAAATCAGACAGATTATACACTCTGTCTATCCAAGAAACATCTGAAAAAATAATACCTGAAATCTGTAGAAAAGTACATTAACACAGATGATCACACAAAGTGGTTTAAGAGGAGTTAGCTAAAATGAGAATTTAAGCCTGTCCCACTGTTGAGTGATGTCACCAGCCACTGCTGAGAGAGGTTTTCATTCAGGACCCCCTAATGTCCTAATAATGGCTTTCTTCATTCCCCAAACAAAAAGGTAATCTAATTTATAAAAGTGGTATTTTCCAATCAACACAGGGTAAAAGGCATTTGCTCAGCAATTCTCCGGCAAATCCTTGTATTATATTCCTAGAAATGCATATTTTATTTCATATTAAGTACAGTCTCTTGGCTAGCTTTAATACCTTCATCCATAGAACTCAAAAGGGAGCAACCAGTGTCAGCGCACAGCTTCGGACATCCCCAAGTCCACTGATAGGAGTCAAGTGGGAATTTCATGTACTCAAATGATACCACTTCTCTTTCATCACTGAAGTTTCTATCAGCAGATATCAAGAAGTAGCCTGTGCACTTGATGTGAGACTGTTTCTTTGCCGACTGGCTAAGATGAAAGGAATCACATACATTCAAAGTTAGGCCACTGTATTGTCAAGACCTCCAGTCACTTTCCAGGCTTTTCTCTCACTTTGGTTACTACTCAATCTTCTTTGCTGGTTTTCTTCTCTTCTTCCTATGATTAAAATGTCCAGGTCTCTGTCCTTGCACCTTTTCTCTTTTTAATATTAGTCACTATTTTGGGTCCATCATCATGCCACATGGCTATAAATACTATCTTTACACTAGTAACTCCCAAATTAATATCAGCAACCCCATTCTCTTTCCTGAACTTTATACTTATCCTATTACCTACTCAATATTTTCATGTGGATTGATCCTAGGCATCTCAGACTTAACAAATACAAACCTAGATTTCTGCCCTCCCTGCTCTGTGAAAGAACTTGATATACAAAACGACCCCCAAATGCCAAAGGAGTTGAAAAACCAAAGAACAAGGAAGCTATGTCCAGTTTGCTGGTAATGGATGTTTTACTGAGGAACTTACAGAGAAGCCTTGTTTAGGGGAGCTTCAAGACAGATAGGGCTCTGCACTTGTCACCCCCAGACCCAAGGCTTATGTACCATAGGGAAAAAGCATACATGCTCCAGGAAGATGATGAAAGGCAACCCTCCAGAACAGGAAAGACAGCTATTAATACATGTGTCATAGCCTGTAATGTGTATGGTACCATCAAGGTTGACACGCTGTTACACTAACAACAGGAAACAAAGTAGGAATCAGTAGACATTCATAGGACTGGGGCTAATCAGAAGTCAACATGGCTGATTAGCATCCAAGATGCAGTCACTTTTGTCTCCATGCCCCTCTAGTCCAAATCTAGTTTCACAATGTCCTTCCTGCCCACCCTTCAGATAATGATGCCTTCATTCTGTAAGACATCAGGGCTACACTGGTGAGCAAAAAGAGAGAGTTCTGTTTTCATAGAAGTTAAAAAACACAGAGACACATTAATCAGATAACCCTACACAAATTGTATAATTATGATTATGCTAAGTGTTTTGGAGGAAAGAAGACAGCTTGAGAGAACACTTAAACCTGACATAGACTTGAGGTCAGCAAAACTATGAAAGAAATATCATCTGAGCTGTGATCAGAAGGATGAGTTGTGAAGAAGATTTTCAGATGCAGGAAATAGTACATGCAAAGGCTCTGTTGGGGGAAGAGCATGGAATTTAAAGGGACCTGCGTAGGTCAAGCCACATACAGAAGGTGAGAGGAAGAATAGTGAATTAATAGGACAGGTAGGTTTGCAGGTGCCTTCTCCATGTTAAGGATTTGGTCTTTCTCATAAGAGCAATGGAAAAGCCATTAAAGTCATTAAAATATTTAAACAAGGGAAAGACCTCATTAGGTTTGTGTTTTTGGAAAGTAACTCTGAATATGATATGATGAAGGATTGAAGGAGAGCCAGACTGGACAGAGGAGACTGTTGCAAGAGCTGGTGTTTCCATGTGGGATTTCCTTTATGTATTTTTCAAGATATTTGTTTTTCTCAATTTCAACAAAAATCAGTCAAAAGTTCAGAAAAACAGGACAAAGGAACATAAGCCTCCTGTGAAAATTAAAGCTTAGCAACCAACATAGAGACTGCTGGTTTGACAGAATCCACTGACTTCAAGTAACAAGCTGTATTAATCCATTTTCACATTGCTGATAAAGACATACCCGAGACAGGGTAATTTATTTAAAAAAAAAAAAAAAAAAAAAAAGAAAAGGTTTCATGGACTCACAGTTCCATATGGCTGGAGAGTCTGTTGATGAAGTATCAGTGAAAGAGATGCTGTTCATTCATGAAGGAAGGCAAAAGGCACATCATACATGGTGGTGGCAAGAGAGAATGAGAGCCGATAGTGAGAGGGGTTTCCCCTTATAAACCGTCAGCTCTCATGAGATTTATTCACTAGCACAAGAACAGTATGGGGTAAACTGCCCCCTTGATTCAGTGATCTCCCACCGGGTCCCCCCCACAATACATGGGAATTATGGAAGCTGGAATTCAAGATGAGATTCAAGATGAGATCTGGGGACACAGCCAAACCATATCACAAGCCCAGGCAGGAAATGCTGACACTCATAGAGTGGAAGGTGGAGGCTAACATTTTTTAAAACTGAGACAGGAGCACTAGGAGAGAAGCGGTCATAGCCCAGTCAGTCCATTTTATCTGTAGCTCTTGTCAGATTGTAAGTGTGCGTGTGTGATCCTCTCTGCTGACAAGGGTGAGTTGTTCTTACAAATAAAAATGATTAATAAATATATATACATAGTACATTTTATGGAAATCTTATGTGTAATGCTACAAAAAAATATAAAGTTGTAGATGCAAAGTCCTCCAAATGGGCAATTTTGACACACGATTCTGAGTAGTATTATTGAGATTTCTAGGAGATCTGAAGTCATGGTTGTTTGAATACTTGCCATGGGCTATAGGTCAGTGTAAACACTTTAACTGAGAAAGTACAAAGAGAGGGAAACGTTTATGTGGAAGACCAGCACAAAATGAGAAACTGATCTAAAATGTGAATTAGCAAAAGCAATATGGATTTCATGGCAAAACCAAAATTAGAACAAGGAGACAGAATACTTTAATTGATAAAAAGGAAAATAAGTACATATGAAGCAATATGTACCTTAATGACAAACTTGAAAATGCTTCTGAATGAATTCTTAAAAATTTGACCACAAATGAACAAGGTAAGACTTTTTTTATATGTACAATATTTGACATGCAAGAAAGATCAAGGCAATTATAAGAAAGAACAATTAGTACTGTGTGTGTTTTTAAATGTATGAATAACTTTTAACTATTAAATGCTTATGGCTTCATTTTTCCATTTTAAAATTATTGTTGACATTTATTTTTTGTTGTTGTTCCCCTTATTTAACTTATTTCTGCTCCCCAATGCCCTTGTCAGGCAGAGATTATTTGTACATGCTATTAAAATATAGAATCTTGTCACAATATTTGATTCATAACAATAATAAAGTATGTATTTATTATTATACCTTTATAGGATACCTCTGAAACAGTATGTTCCTATCACAGAAAAATAATGCACTATTTATTATTATGGGTACTCATTATTATTAAATATATGTAAATATCGTTACAAAGTATTATTACAATGTCTCCCTACAAAAAAAAACACATAAACTGTTGTACAGAATAGCTTATGATTTCAAGATTTCTAAAGAATTCTCCAGAATTCTGATTTCTCATTCTCAAATCATGAAAATTGCTATCTGTCAGGAACTTGGAAACATTAACAGAAGGGCAAGAAAGGAATGGTAGTATCTTGAACAATAGTGGAGAACAATGGAGATGGAGAGAAATAGACAAAGAAATATCCAGGAAGTTAAATTCATAGGAGTGGCAGAATAACTGGATATGGGGAATGAGGTACAGAAGAGTATCAAGAATAATTTCTAATTTCTGTTATTGTGATGATGTGTGCCATTTATTAAGATAGCATTGAAAGAGGACCAATGTGTCAGTCAGGGTAGACTGAGCTATGCTTAAAAAACAAGCATCCCCCAATTACTGCTGATATAAACAACAGAGGTTCAGAGACAGAAAGTAGAGAGGTAGTTACCTACAGCTAGTGCTGAATGCTGATGTGTATGGTTCCTTTGTGGGTGGTAGTATTTAAAATGCTCTAAAAATAGATTGTGTTGATAGTTGCATAACTCTGATTACTAAAAACCACCAAATTAATTTTATTGCATGTAAAATATATCTTAATAGTTCTGTTCATTCTCATTCACACAATATGTTGATTTTGGGGAAGACAGGGGCTCTGCTCTATGGCGTGCTCATTTAGGAACTAAGCTTGTGGTTTTTGCACCATCTAAAATGTTGATTTGTTTGGGGTAGGGTGCATGAAAAGAACATGACAAATTTCACAGAAGCTTTTAAAGGCTTATACTTGGAAGTAATTCATGTCATTTCTGCTCATATCGCATTGGCCAAAAGCAAGCCATGTGACAAACTTCAAGGGCACATAGAAGCAAATCTTGCCAAAAAGAAGAGATCCACAAACATATTAATGACTACTAGCAACAGGATTGGGGAGAGGGAGAGATCAAGAGTTCCACTGTAGACATGTTGAATTTGAGATGCCTTTAAAATACTCAGAGAAGTGTGTTAAGGAGGCAGCTGGTTTGTGAGACTAGGATCTTAGAGAAGAGGTCTGGGCTAAAGAAACAGATGAGGTGGTCATTGACATATAGGTGCTTATTTAAAGTCATGAGCATGGAAGAGATTACAAAAATAAATGTCATCTGTAGATATCCTATAAGGCACACATTTCTTTATACACAGTTAAACACATATCATATTCTATCATGACTTCTCTCCTGAGCCGTCTGAAATTGTAACTGCTAAGAGCAATATGGAGGATGTCATACACTCTTTGGAATCTTAGAAATATTGAAGGTGACTAGAAGGCAATTGATATTTTATGTCTGTCAATTTTTATTCAAAAGGCTACCTGCTCAATGAAACCCCTGACGTCACATATGCTCTCGTTGCCTTTCAAATTCCATAACAGTTTATTTAGCTCTCTTTTATAATATACTTCATACTCTCCTTCATCATTCAATGTGTTTATATGCTTTTTTTATTCCTCCTACTAAACAATATGTCTCATGTTAAGGTCTGTGTTTTAATCTTTTTTATAGCCATCATAACACCTACAACCATACCTTCTACAGGGTACTACAAAACAAAAAGAGTGTGTTTTATAAATATATTTTCCCAAATAAACTATAAGCTCTGTAAGTACATATGATGTGTCCATTATTTCTTTGTGTTTTGATTTCTGCATAGCATAGTGGTTTCATATAGTTGGTGTTTGATAAATGTATTGATTAATGGATTAATTCAGAGAGAAATTAAAAGTCTTCACATTATTTTAAGAGATTATTTGGGTTGCTTTCAGGTGAAAATATATGTACAGAAAGGTTTAGTGTATGTCCTTCTCTTCAGTGCAAACTTACATACCCAAAGCTATTAGCTACTACTAAGCACAGAATAAAAAATAAAGCTGGGCATTATGGCTCATGCCGGTAATCCCATCTATTCAAGGAGGCTAAGGTGGGAGAATCACTTAAGCCCAGGAATTCCAGACAAGTCTGGGCTATATTGTGAGACTTCATCTCCACAAAAAATTTTTCAAAATTAGCCAGACATGTTGGTGTGCACCGGTAGTTCCAGCTACTTGGGAGGCTAAGATGGGAGGATTCCTTGAGCCCAGGAGTTTGAGGCTGTGAGGAGTTATGATCATGGCACTGCACTCTAGCCTGGGTGACAGAGTGAGATCCTTTCTCTAAAATAAATAAATAAATTTTCTTTCTCTGTCTATGATGTCTCAGACAGACAAATAATTTATTGTTTTGTAAGGTACTTTATTCTCTACAAGGTATTCTATGTCTATGGAATCCCGTATTCAAAATGTCATAGCAATTCTCAAATCATTTATTCTCACAGATTAATTTTTTAAAGTCAATATTGAATATATTAATATATCTGTTATATGCACATGTACATATATGATCTACTGTATTCTAATATGATTTTAATTAAAGGAGCACTAGGAACTTAATAATTTACAAACATTTAATAATACAATAAAATATGATAAAACAGACTCCATGTAACAATATATGTAATTTAATTATGTAACATGTGCATAATTATAATTGATATTAATCAAGTCAAGAATACAGCAACATGAGAAGATGCATGTCAAGGTAAAACAACTTTCCTTATAAGCATTATTATAAAAACAGCATCAACTTAACCATGATTCAAAAATGATATAAAAGAAAGGGTATAAAAATAAAGACAAAAAATCTCTGAGAAAAATAATAGATAATGTATGTAGTATTTAAACCAAACAGTTAAGAAAACAAGGGTGTTCTAAGTTTTATTTGTATATTGTACAAAATTTACAGAACCAAAGTCTAAAGACCCAGTGGTGTGGTCTTAAAGACACAAAACTAATTCATCTAGTTAGGAATTATTGCATAATCTTCCAGGCCTACTGATAAGTCAGAAATTCATTCCCACCACAAGTGATCCTTCCAGGACAGATTTTCTCTTTGATTTCTACTGCTTCCTTTATTGCTTTGTAAATCCAATATAAATTACTGCATATGAATTAATATATGTTTATATTTATATAAATAAAAATATTTTAAATATATGAATATGTAAATATATATAAGTAAAATACAATACAAATAAATATGTATAAGTAACTCTAGCTACCACAAAGAAGCTCACCAAATAGCAGAGAGGTGGGATTTGAAGTGGACAGTGTCTAAACAAATTCACAAATTCTTAACAATGTTGAATTTTGCTTTGGCCTTCTTTTTGAAATCACGCTTCAGTGAACTGCTAAAAATTTTGATTGAGCACTTACTATGAAGCAGGTACCGGTCTATGTTACAAAAATGAAAACAATACAGCTTTTGCTCTCAAGCAATTTAGACCCTGAGTGTTGGTTCTTCCCTTTCACTAAAGACTTCCAAATTCTAGTTCTTACTTCCTTACAAAATACCAGCTCCACAACCCCACAGACAGTGAGTTAACTTGGAAAGATGGAAAAATGCTGACTCATTTGGGAAGAAGACAGCCTGAGGTGAGGCTGTCATCCTTCAATGTGCAATAACAACCAATGGCTATACCGATTCCAGCAACAGATTAGCTCTGTGATGTTTAATTACCGCAGCTTATACACAATGGGGAAGAAAAGTGCCTTCTCTTTTTTCACACATAAGCCCATCCAGGCTGATATCTCCTGAATGCCTTAGAAAGGCTCTCCAGCCCCTACCAAGATATCCAGTCACATAAGATAAACTGTAATGAAACTAGCTGCTAGACTAAGCATGGTAATTCCAGCTCTGGAGATTTATTTATGCAGATGAGGCATGGACTAATTCCCAATCAGATTCTAGCTCAGCATGTGCTGCTGAAAAAAAATCATTTCCAATTACAAACAATGTCTAAAAAGAATCATACACTTCTTTACATCTGCATGCGTACTCAGAATAGACAGAATATACACGTGCACAGATGTTATGCCTGAGTTGAAGCAGAGATCTATGGACTGAACAGATCAGTAAATGACATAAAAGTGAATCTTGGCAATGGACGTTTACACTAAATTAGAAGGCAGAAGTAAGGCTGACACCTTAAGGCACAAATACCTTCATTTCCTTTGGTAAACACACCTTCTCAGCATCCCTCTCTTGCCCACTCTGAGACAAAGGCTGGTCTTCTTTCTATCATGATGGATTTGTTTTCATTTTCTAGAATTTTATATAAATAAATTCATACAACATATACTTTTTTTCTCAGGTGCTTTTACTCAGTATAATTATTTTAAGATTCATCTATGCTGTTGTGTTTATCTGTAATTCATTTCTTTTTATTGTTGAGTAGTATTACATTGTATATAGATCCCATAGTATATTCACATGTTATTCACATGTTGGACATTGGGTTGTTTCTGGGTTTTGCCTTTGCATATAAAACTGCTATAAACATATAACTTTCATTTTTTTAAGGAAACAATCTAGGAGTGGCTGGTAGTATTGTAGCTACATGCTTCACTTTTTCGAGAAAATTCCTAACTTTTCCAAAGTGCTGTTTTATATTTCCAACAGAAGTGTATGAGTTCTATTTATTCCATTTCATTACTAACATTTAATTTAATCTGTCTATAATTTTAGTCATTCTAATAGATATCTAGGGCTTTCTCATTGTGTTATTAATTTGTACTTCTCAAAAGACTAATGACATTTCATGTGATTATTTGCCAGCTCTATATTATTATTGAGTATGTATCTGTTCATATCTTTTGCCTATCTTTAATTGAGCTTATTGAGCTTTTGTTTGCTTATTGTAAAGTATTAAGAGTTTTTTCTCTATTTTGAATGCAAGTCCATCAAATATATTCATCAGACTTTCCCAAAGTGTGGTATGGCTTTCCATTCTGTTAACAGTGTCTTTCACTGAGCAAAGTATGTAATTTTTGATGAAATCTTAAATGTAAATCTTTATGTACCATGCTTTTGATGTTATATCTGAAAAAATTTTTTGCTAACCCAAGGTCACAAAAGTTCTTTTCTATGCTTTCCTCTATAAATTTTATAGTTTTAGGTCTTACATTTTGATTTAGAATGTTATTATTATTATTATTTTTGAGATGGAGTCTGACTCTGGCTTCCAGGCTGGAGTGCAATCTTGGCTCACTTCAACCTCTGCTTCCCAGGTTCAAGTAATTCTCCTGCTGCAGTCTCCGAAGTAGCTGAGATTACAGATGCCTACCACCATGCCCAGCTAATTTTTATATTTTTAGTAGAGATGGGGTTTCTCCATATTGGCCAGTCTGGTCTCAAACTCCTGACATCAGGTGATCTGCTTGCCTCAGCTTCCCAAAGTGCTGGTGTAGGTTACAGGCATGAGCCATCATGCCTGGCCTAGGATCCACTTTGTAGTTT